>PVIC010005288.1:24604-58647 GCA_004025085.1 Thryonomys swinderianus
GAACTCAGCAATCCTCCTGTCTCTGCCTCCCGAGTGCTGGGATTACAGGCGTGAGCCACCACGCCTGGCACTGTGGTGTGTGGTATTGATGGCTGGTGGACATGAGTCTACACACCCAGCATTGTATGTGGTTTCCAGGGATCAAACTCAGGACCTTGCGTTTGCGAGGCAGGCACCAGAACCACTGAGCTAATCCTCTGGCCCCTATTTTGCCTTTTTTTAAAAACAGGTTCTCACTATTGGCCCAGGCTGGTCTGGAATTTACTGCAGTTCTCCTACTTTAGCCTCCAGAGTTGCTTGGATCACAGACATGATTACCACACCCAGTTTATCTTCCCAATTTAGAAAACCCTCTAATCTGATCCTTGACACCTCCTCTAGGCATTATCTGATTTCCCCTTCTCAAAATTAGTTTTCTCTAGAGAAGGCACAATGCCTGTAATCCTTGCTACCTCTTCATCCCATCTTCTCTAACCCTGCTTTCTGCCCTCTGATCACCCAACTGCAGTTTCCACAAAAATTCCCAGTGGTTCCATAGGGCCCAGCCTGGGATGTTTTTTCAGTGTCTTCCGACCACTGTCTAACACTTGAGGCCATTAGGCACCCCCCCACACACACATGGGAGCCTCCAGGGCTGTCCTTGGAACCCAGCTGTGGCTCTTGTATTCTGTCCTCTCCCTGCTCCCTCCAAGTCTTTTCTGGGTCTGGTGCCTTCAACATGCTCATGAATGTCTATGTCTCTGTCTCTAAATCCTGTTTCTCAGCAAGTGCTTGATATACATGTTCTACAGGCTCCTCTCACATCTCAGACTCCAGAGTCCAACCCACATACTCCCCCTCAGGATGGCAGTGTTCTCTCCACTCTTTGTTTTTTCTCTTTCTCTTTTTTTTTGCCTCTCTCTGAGGCTCTACTCTTGCATTTCTGTCTCCAGTTGGAAATGCCCCCAGCCTTGAAGTCCTCAAGCACTGTCTCCAGGAGGGCCAGTGGACATTAACAACTAGAATGCAATTTAATCCCCTGAATTGTATTTTTTTCCTCTCCCCTGAAACCATAAAACAATTTTTATTGTTTTGCTTTTGCATTACTGGAAATTGAACCCAAATCCTTCACAGTGAGCTAAATCTACCCAGTGTGTTTTTGGTTTGGATTTTTTTGTTTTTGTTTTTTGAGGAAGGGGACTCATTATGTTGCCTAAGCTGGGATCCAGTTTAACGCTACATTGGGCACCAAATGTGGGGAACAGGGGAAAGGGATGTAACTAGAACCTCTGCAGTTAAGTTCTAGTCTCCTGTGAGCCCAACAGCACAAGGTGAATTAATTAATAAATAGATGGAAAATGAGATTTAGAGAAGCAGTTGAATTTGGGCCTGATCCATTCTACTCTGGGTGGCAAGGGTGCCTTCAAACCCCAGCTGGCCTCACCTTTTATTATATACTTGTAGGGCAAGGTAGATAACAGCAGTAGTCCTTGAGGAATTATGTAGATGAAGATCCTGGTATAGTTCTGCCCCGGAGCATCACAGCATATGGGACTACTGGGGTTTTTGTTGTTGTGGGAGGTGAAGGTAAGAGTCAGGTCCTCAGGTCTGGATATGTCCTAGCTGGTCTTCAGGCAGAAAAGCTTAACCCAGTCATAGCCCTGATTGTGCAATAAGGTTGCTCCCGACACTGCTATATGTCCATATATGGTTTTTGACTTTTGGGTTTTTTGAGA
This sequence comes from Thryonomys swinderianus, assembly GCA_004025085.1. Classification (NCBI taxonomy): domain Eukaryota; kingdom Metazoa; phylum Chordata; class Mammalia; order Rodentia; family Thryonomyidae; genus Thryonomys; species Thryonomys swinderianus. The sequence continues at coordinate 26,320 of PVIC010005288.1, forward strand.
CAGGGCCTCACTATGTAGTTCAGGTTTTGGGTTGGCCTTGAACTCTCGGTAATACTGCCTCAGCCTCTGGAGCCCTGGAAAAACCTGTATGTGTCACTACACCCAGGTACTTGGCCTATCTTGTTTCTCATATGTGGTTGACCTACTATTGTGTGTAATTCAAAAATTGCCACCTAGTTAGTACCTAATTATTATTTAATGGTGAATGAAATAAGATCACGTTGCTGATCTTTCCAGGTAGGACCTAGCCTAGGACCAGGAACTGTACACATTGAGAATATTTCTTAGTTGGCTAATGATGGAACATCTATTAATACAGAGTTGAGATGCCCCAGCCTTCTTTCAGCAGTGGAGAGCTGTGCAGGTTTTGGAGCATAAGAAAAATTAGGAGAGATCGCTTCCTGGCCTTTTGGCTAAGATCAAGTGTAGGAAAATTAGGAAAGCATGTATTCAGAGAGCGAGATGGTGTGATGGCAGCAGAAGGGAGATGTGAGAAGGCAGGAGTGCCAGAAGGGAGCACAGAAGGGACGGGTGTGAGGTGGCAGCTGTAGGAGTTGAGAATAAACCAGGGATACTTTAAAGGTGAAAGGATAGGGTGACTGTGATGTGGAGGGGAGAGTAAGAGCTATAGGCACGATGTGGAGGCTGGGTTTTGGTGGGAAACTGTGCTGCTATTGAAAAACAGCCTCTGAGGACCATCTGTGGAGGTCTGAGGTGTCATGACCACCACTTGTGTGATCTCAGTGGATTCTCTGAATCACCCTCAGGAGGAAGCAAGGTCCGGAAGCAGGTTTAAAATCATTAAATATCTGTGCCTGAGGCCTTTGGCCTCAGAGATTGTTTCATGCCTCAGTGCCTCCTAAATGACAAAGGAGACAGATTGGGAATTAGGATTGCAAAATTAAAATCCTGACTGCTAAGTCTTTGTCTTCCTCCACTGAAGAAAGAATTAAAGTTCAGTTTGAGAAAGGACTTCCCAGCAATGAGTACTACAAGGTTGAGGAACAGATGAACTCTATTCTTAAGGGATCTTTAGGGAGTTGTGTCCTCTTCAAGCTTCTGAGTCTAGAATTGCAGGTGACAAGACTTCTTCCAGGCTCCTTGTCTCAGGTTCAGACAAACATTTCTCTTATCCTACATCATCCTGCAGTGACAGTGCCTTCCTACTTGTGAATGCTAATGACTTTTTAGATCTACTTAAAGTTTTTGTTGTTGTTGCAGTACTGGTAATTGAACCATGGGCTTTCACATTGGGCTGCATCCCCAGCCCTTATTTATTTTGAGACAGAGTCTTACTAAGTGGTTGAGTTGTCCAGGCTCAGATTGAGTTTGGGAATCCTCCCACCTCAGACTCCCAGAGTGCTAGCAACACAGGTTTATGCCACCCACCACACCTGGTATCCATTCAGCCAGAATGAAATAATTAAATATAGACCATGAAGCGGTTGGTTTGCCCAGCCTTGGCCCCATCAAAACCTATACAAGGAGACCCTGTCTGATTCTGGGGCCAGCTGGGCATGTTCTCTCAGGCTGCTGAGTGCCGGGCCTGGGCTAGCTGCTGGCATACAGTCATAATACATCATCATATGTGCTGTGATAGGGCTACTCAGGAAGCCAATGGTCTGTTCTAAACTGCTCCTCAGAGAAAATGGACAGAGAGTTCAGAAAGGACGTAAGCCTCAGCCAGGCAGTGACACACATCTGTTAACTCCAGCTGTCCGGGAGACTGAGGAAGGGCTGGGGTGCGGCTCAGTGGAACAGCACTTGCCAAGCATTTGAGTTCCTGGATTCCCTCCCCGTTATCAGGGGTGTGAAGGCCAGGTGGCCTGTTAGGCCGGGCAGGGGAGGGAGTCTCCTAGAGGCTTTGTCAGCCCTTGGTCCTTCTCCTCTTGGTACTGGTTAGCTCAGAAAAGGAGGCACAGAGAGTTTTTCCTGTGTATCTGCTTTGTCCAACAACCCTTTCTCACTGTTACTTGCTCTCTCCTAAGCTAGAAGTGCCTTTAACCTGCCCCCAAATGCCTCAAACTGTGACCCAGGAGCCCGAAGGAGAATATCTCCCTGCTGGCCTCTCCACACTGTTAACTTTGCTCCTCCTTCCCTTTAAAATAAAATGATAATGATGATAATTAGCTTTTATTGAGGACACACTCTGCCAGGCTGCATCTTGGCATTTTATGGGCATTATCTCATTTGAAGTGTATACCAGTCCCAGAGGTGGGTCCTTGGGCATCCTCATTTTCAGTTGAGGATTCAGATGCAGAGATTTTGAAATGGACAGCATGTTTTTAGAAAATTCTCTGGGCTCTGATTTCCATGTTTTATCTCCTGACTTTTGCCTTAGAATATTAACTCTGAACCATCCCGAGAAAGAGCAACTGGCCACCAAGATTCCCCTGCAAAACCTCCTAGTAAAACCCTCCTATATCACTCATATTCTGACCAAACACTTTGACTCCCCACCAGTGTCAGAATCTTTTCTTGAAATGCTGACACTTTGCTCTTTTTGTGTCTCCCATTCCTTTCCCTCAGGACCCTGCTGGGATCTTTGAGCTGGTAGAGGTGGTTGGCAATGGAACCTACGGACAGGTATACAAGGTAAGACTTGGTACAGAAGTATGACCTTCACGTCTGTAGTGCTCTCTTGAGAAGAATGGAAAGAAGTAGGTTCCATCCAAGTCTGGAGATTGGAGGGGCCCACAAGAGGTCCCAGAGACTAAAGTTCCTCTTGGAAAGAGGCTGAGAGTGTGTCTCAGTGGTGGAATACTTGCACAGTATGCCTGAGGCCCAGGTTTCATCCTCTGTACAAGGGGTGGGGAGAGAGAAAGGATGAACCTGAGAGAGAGGAGAGCAAAGAGGGCAACTAGAAGGTGCACTTGGCTGGTTTTTGTCTGAATGCAGAGCTAGTCCTGGGTATGGAAGGTACAGGTCAACACTTGGGTGGCTGTGGGACAGGAAGTGGGTGGAGCCACAGGGTTGTGGGAAGTTTACTGGGATGTGGCTGTAAGAGCCAGTATGAGTATTCTGGGCTCTGAGTATTGGGTTTGGCTCCTCCCAGGATTTAGGGTTGGTGGCCTCCCACAGAGGGAAGTGGCTTTCTTAACCTCCTGCATCTGTCTGCAACAGAGCTGGAGCCAGTGCTCAGGGCTTCTATTCTTTCTTTTTTAAATTTAATTTTGAGACAGGCTCTTGCTAGTAGTTCAGGTTGGCCTTTAGCTCACTGTGTAGTCCAAGTAAGCCTCAAATTCACTGCAGTCCTGCCTTATCCTCCCGAGTGCTGGGATTATTGGTATGCACTACCAAGCCCAGAAGGCCTTCTGCTTTTGAAGCTGCCTGTCTCCTTACAGAGGTGGTGTTTCTCTTGGCCACTGATCATAGCATTTTGCTTGGCCAGCCTGGGTCTCTCATGTGGCCTGACCACTGTCTACACTAGCAGCAGCCACAGAAGGGGGCGGGGATGTTACAGGGGGTGCCACCCCTGTGCTGGAGACTCATTAGAACAGATAGCCTGCCTCTTTATCTCCAGACTCAGTGCTTGATATTTTCATGTCTCTTTTTCCTGGAGCCCTGGGACAATGTGCCTATCTCCTACTCTTATTTTCCTTGTAAGCTTTGGAAAACAGCCACCCCCCGTATTATGCCTAGTTGTTGCCATGGAAATAGCAGCGTTGTGTGCTTCTTCTCTAGGATTGGGGTCTTGAATGGCTGCTGAGGACAAAAATAATCCATGGCATGAGAGTCTGCCTCCCCCTATCCTGTGCTTCCAAGGAAGCCTTGGACTTTCGTGTTCAGGCCTTGGAGGGCGCCCTCTAGGGATTTCAGAAGGATGCTGAGGGAGGATAGAGAATGACTATGGCACAGTAAAGAAGTTTTATGCGGGAGCCTGTGATCCCAGCATTCAGGAGGCTGAAGCAGGAAGATTGCCACAGTGCAAGGATAGCTCCTGCACTGCATAGCAGACCCTGTCTCAAATATACAAATAAACAAAAAAATTAAAATTAAAAAAAAGAAGAAGCTTCCTCCCTTTAAGTCTGGTGACAGGGCATTGGCACATGTCAGCTGGCCCTTCTGTTTCCCCAAGTTCCCTAAAAATCTCAGCTGTCTGTTCTTTCCCTATTGACAACAATAAAAAACCTTGGGGATGTGATTGATCCAGGAAGAGGCTTCCTGTATGGCTTCCTCTGCTTCCCTAGGTACTTCCATTAGGATGAAGTGTCTTTTGATCTGGTGAGGCTAGAAAAGAACATGAATATGTGTCACTTGTGTCTCTTGGTTTCTTTCTTCTTTTTTTTAATGAGACATGGTCTTGCTATGTAGTTCAGGCTGGCCTTGAATTTAGTATGTAGCCCCAGATTAGCCTCAAACACAAGGTGATCCTCCTGCCACAGCTTCCCGAGTACACTACTGTACCTGAATGTCCCTTGGGTTTTTAACAGAAGACCCTTCACTGTTGTTGAACTTTATTTTTACAGCTTGGAAGTGCAGTGTAGATAATTTTTCTTTTAGCCACAATGACTTGGGAATTCTTTTCCCTCTCTCTGGTCCTGTGACCAATGTATGGACTGAGTTGTCTGGTCACAACCAGAACATTCTAAAATATAAAATGATGAATGCCTGGGCATGCCTGTAATTCCAGCAGTCAGGAAGATCACTGAAGTTGGAGCCCCACTTGGGCTACATAGTGAGTTTAAGGCCAGTCCGAACTACATAGATGAGACCCTGTTTTAAAACCAAAACAAACAACTAAAAAAACATGTGGCCTCTCTCAGAATCAAGCCTTCTCCAGTATTCTGTTCCCAGAACATAGGCCCAGATTCCTTCCTCCCCTCACTGTCACACAGGGTCGGCACGTCAAGACTGGGCAGCTGGCTGCCATCAAGGTCATGGATGTCACAGAGGTAAGGAGCCCAGCACAGGGAGGGCTGGGCATCAAGGGAAGGTTGTGGGACTCTCAAGGCTCATCTCCTCCCATCCTAGGATGAGGAGGAAGAGATCAAACAAGAGATCAACATGTTGAAAAAGTATTCTCACCACCGCAACATCGCCACCTACTACGGAGCCTTCATCAAGAAGAGTCCTCCTGGGAATGACGACCAGCTCTGGGTGAGAAGTAACTCCCCCCCTCCCTCCCACACCTGCCACTTCCAGGCTGCTCACAGGGAACTCAGGCTCGCTGCCCGGCATCTCTTCCCATCTGCTCGCCCTGCAGTGCGCACAGCCTCTGTGCCTCTGGGTCTGGAGCAGTGTCATGACTCACAACTGTAGTTCTATGCACACACTGCTCTAGTCCTCTTGAGTGTTTGGTGACTGGTCCTGGTGTTTGCCGTCACCTTGCCCTGAATGGTCTGATAGATGCTTCATAATCAGTGGATGGTGGAATACTGGTCAGGCAGGAACCCACGGGGAGCTTCGTCCATCAGTTCTCCTGCCTTTGAGTACAGTTTCCGGAAAGGCACAGAACCAAAGGTCCCAACTGTCTAGCAGTGTGCAGACCTTCAGAATGATTATTTGTTTACTTTTATTTGCATTTATTTTATGAATAATTTATTCCTGTACCATAAGTTTTATCTCTTCTTGGATGCTTTCTGTGCAGCCTCCTCCTCTGGTTTAGGAACAATTCATCCCTTGCCAGTAAGGGGGGTGTCAGCGTGGCGGGGAGCTCTGTGAGTGTTGGGGCATATCTTGGGTACTTTGTTCACCTGAGTACATTCACTGACCAGGAAATCTACATCTAAACCCTTAAGTTCAGCATTACTCTCTGCATTTTTAAGCATGTGCAGAAATTCATGGCTCTTTTTTGTTCCACTGACCCTGTGTCCGGGCCCCCTTGTTTGGCTTGAGCATATTTTCCAACTCCACCATTGTGCCCCCTCCCAGTCAAACTCAGGACCTTGCACTTGCCAGTGCCACTGACTTACATCCCTGGTCCTACCAGCTCCACTGTTGTAATGCCAGGATGGCACACTGCTTTTTTTTTGAGACAGTCTCACTTTGTAGTTCAGGCTGGCTCTGAGCTCACTGTGTAGCCCAGGCAAGCCTCGAACTCAAGTAATCCTCCTGCTTCTGCCTCCTGAATGCTGGAATTGCAGGCATGAGCCACCACACCTGCATTGTGTTATGCGGTACTGATTGCTGGTTGGCGTGAGTCACCACGCCTGGTATTGTTATATGTGGTTACCGGGATGGAACCAGGGACCTTCCGCTTGCTAGGCAGGCATCAGAACCACTGAGCTAAATCTCCGGCCATGGCACACTGCTTTTTTTTTTTTTTAAGATAGGGTCTCGTTTTATACTTCAGGCTGGCCCTGAACTCACTATGTAGTACAGGTTTAGCCTCAAACTCAGCAATCCTCCTGCTTCTGCCTCCCGAGTGTTGGGATTACAGGCATGAGCCACCACTGCCCAGCACTGTAGTATGTGGTACTGATTACAGTTGGGCATGATTCACCATAACCCATATTGTTACATGTGGTTACCGGGATCAAACTCAGGACCTTACACTTGCTAGGCAGGAGCCGGAACCACTAAGCTAAATCTCCAGCCCTGGCACACTGCTTCTTTAATGTGATGTCTTCCAGATACTTGGTGGTCTTTCAGCCTGGGAAGTTTCATGGGTATTCTTAAAATGAACATGAATATTTGAACCTCTTGATTTATGTGATTTTTGTGGATTTTCCTGGGCTAAGAGTATTGAACCATTTTCACAAGTCAACTCAGGGCACTTTTTATTTTTTATATTTTTGAGACAGGGTCTCGCTTTGTAGTTCAGGCTGGCCCTGAGCTCACTATGGTGCCCAGGCAAGCCGCCGCGAACTCAGCAATTCTCCTGTCTCTGCCTCCCGAGTGCTGGGATTACAGGCATGAGCCACCACGCCCAGCATTGTGGTATGCGGTGTTGATTGTTGGTGGGCATGTCTCCACACCCAGCATTATATGTGGTTACCGGGGATTGAACTCAGGTCCTTGTGCTTGTGAGGCCGGCGCTGGAACCACTGAGCTAACCCTCCGGCCCCAACTCAGGGCACTTATAAGAAGAGAGCCTGCATGGTACTAAACCACAGGCTATCCATATTCCTTCTGGGCCAGAACACACTTAGGAATCATTCCCTGTCCCCAGCCCGGGTACTGCAAATCGCCCTGGCCCTGCCCTCTGTGGTGCTGAGCCCAAGCCTGAGAGGAGAACAACCAAGAGCTTTGCAGTGGTTCTTGGGAGATTTGGAACTCATGCCCGGTCTCTTCTTAGCAGTCAGCTGGACAAGTACTTAGTAAGAACCTTCTATATACCCTGTGCAGATAAGCACGAATCATGGTTTTCTGGGGATACATACACAAAAACACATAAAGGAAGGTAAACAGTAGGTTTGCCTGCCATTGTATGTAGTAGGAGAGCACGGAGAACTAGTGGTTGGGCACTATTGGCCAGCTGTCTCCTTCTGGACGTGTTGAGCACCATCTCCTGTGGTTTGTTGGCCCACAGGTAGCCTCAGATTTGGGGTACATGCAGATTATTTTTACTTATAGGAAATATATGTGTCCTATCTATTCTTTTCTGCTTTGCATGTGGCTTTAATAAAAATACTTGGACAGGAAGTCTTCCTAGATCCACTTTGGCAGATCTCTGGGCTAATGCAGTGGATCTAGAGAATCACTGATTCTCAGGCCCTTTGTTGCCTCTGAGTCCAGTGTTTTCTGTGAGAGGCAGGACAGTAAATATTTTAGGCATTTAGGTCACTAAAACTGAATCATTTTCATGTGCCATTAAGTATGATTCTTTTTCCTCCTAACCATTAAAAATTATAAAAAACATTCTTAGCTGAATGCCATACAAAAGCAGGTCTTCAGCCAGCCATAAATTTGGAAAGTCCTGCACCAGGAGCAATAATTCCTAACCATTTTGGGGTTTAGGCTCCCAGTGTAAATTTGATAAAAGCATTGGGCTCTTCCTCAAGGAAAACACACATTTCTACATCATTGTGTTGAAGATTTCAAGAATTCCTTTGATTTTTTTTTTTACTCTGGACCCAGACCTACTTTGCCAGCGCCTTTCCAGCTGTGTTCATTTTCCTTTCTTTCCCGATCTCAGGAAGTCCTGAGGCCTCTGTGAAGAGCCTGGGGCTCCTGCTGTCCAGCTCAGGCCAGTCCTGCCCTGAGGGCTCTGGACCCCTAGGCAGCTGGCAGTGAGTGGAAGCCTTGCCTGATCAGTGCTCTCCCTTGTGTTGCCTCCCTGGGGCTGTAGCTGGTGATGGAGTTCTGTGGTGCTGGCTCAGTGACTGACCTGGTGAAGAACACAAAAGGGAATGCTCTGAAGGAGGACTGCATTGCCTACATCTGCAGGGAGATCCTCAGGGTGAGCTTGAGCCCGCCCCCACCCTTCATCCCAGAGCTGCTCCTTGGGCATAGATCCTCAGGCTGTTGGAGGCAAGTCCCTGGGTCTGAACTGTACCATTTCTCCACCTATAGTTCAGCTCCCAGGGCTTGCTGGGAGCCACTACTGTAAGGAATCCCCCTGAACAGCTCAGTCTGTGCTTGGGGTCCAGGTGGGGAGGGTCTGCACCTTCAGCCCAGCCCTCAGCCCCTTCCACCTGCCCTTCCCATCCCAGTTGATCTTCTCCCCTCTCTGCTGTCCTAGGGTCTGGCTCACCTCCATGCCCATAAAGTGATCCATCGAGACATCAAAGGACAGAATGTGTTGCTAACAGAGAATGCTGAGGTCAAGCTAGGTGCGCTGGTTTCACCTGGGGCCCCTTCCCTCTAGGACAGAGGGTGGAGACCCCTTTTCCCTCTGCAACTAGTACAGCTGCCCGAGTGCTAGGTAGGCCCGCTCCCTCCCTTTTGGGCTCCTGCCCTGTGATGTCTCCCTCCTGCCTCTGAAAAGTCCTGGATAAGTGAAGAGTTCCTCCTCGGCCATCCACTGGGCTCCAGTGCTTTGCATCCCTTGGAGGGAGAAGGGCGCCAGCGACCCTACTGCTTGGGTTACTCCCCTCGATCCCCTAGAGGCAGGAGACTGGGTCAGGCTTTTCAGATGTTGATGACGGGGGAGGGTGTCTAGGGAGAGACAGGGCCTCAACTACCGCAAGTGAGGCACATGGGCATGCAGGGAAGTGAGGCAAGGAAGCAGAAGGACTCCTGTGCTGACCCCATTTCCGTGTCTCACAGTGGATTTTGGGGTGAGTGCTCAGCTGGACCGCACGGTAGGCAGACGGAATACTTTTATTGGAACCCCATACTGGATGGCCCCAGAGGTCATCGCCTGTGACGAGAACCCCGATGCCACCTATGATTACAGGGTATGAAATGGACAGGAGGGAGCAAGAGCAAAGGAATGAGATGGGAATGATGGGTAGATTAAAAGCTTGGGCTCATGGGCTGGGGGTTTAGCTCAAGTGGTACTGTGCTTACCTTGAAAGCACGAGGGCCTGAGTTTAATCCCTGGTACCATTAAAAAAAAAGACTGGAGATTTGGCTCAGTGGTTCCAGCGCCTGCTTACAAGTACAAGGTCCCTGGTTCAGTGCCTGGTAACCACATACAACAGTACTGGGCGTGGTGGCTCACGCCCACCGGTAATCAATACCTCATACCACAGTGCCGGGTGGCTCACGCCTGTAATCACAGCACTCGCCTATAATCCCAGCACTCAGGGGGCAGAGACAGGAGGATTACGGAGCTCGAGGCTTGCCTGGGCTCCATAGTGAGCTCAGGGCCAGCCTGAACTACAAAGCAAGACCCTGTCTCAAAAAAAAAAAGCTTGGGGTCATGAAGAGACTTGGAAGAAAATGAAGATATGGTGAAAAGTCACCACCGAGGGCTTGAGGACATTTATGGTAAGTAAAGAATGGTTGGACAGAGGAGAAGCCCTGTGTGAGGTGGTAACTGCTTGAGCTAAAGCCAAACCACTGAAAGAATTGTTGGGAAGATGAGAGGCCTCAGTTAGGGGTGCAGACTCTGGAGTGCTGGGAGTGGTGAATGAAGAGAGGAAAACGGGCAGAACGGTCAGAAATACTCAGCTCTCCCCTTTTCTCTCCCCTCCGTAGAGTGACATTTGGTCTTTAGGAATCACAGCCATTGAGATGGCAGAGGGAGCCCCCCGTAAGTGCTGAGTTTGCCCTGGGTAGGATGGAAGAGAAGGGAGGACCCAGAGCATGGCTGTGGGGAGGAGGTGGTTCTAGGAGGTCACCTTGGGGAGAGGCTCTTTGATGAACAGGACTGACTGTGTCTTCTGTGTCCCAGCTCTGTGTGACATGCACCCCATGCGAGCCCTCTTCCTCATCCCTCGGAACCCTCCGCCCAGGCTCAAGTCTAAGAAATGGTAGGTCTTTGAGGGTTGGAGTCTGGAAATGACAGTCCAGTAGGGCCCCCACCCTGCCCCCCTCAGTGTGCTGGATCTGGACCCTGGAAGAGCGGTGGGCTGCAGGTGGCGACTGAGGGTTGGGTATGGAAAGCCCAGGGGAGACAGCTGCCTTTGTCCTCTGGTGACCCCTCTCCTTTCCAAGGGGGGGCCCTGCCAGTGTGAGCCTCCACTGTTTCCAGGTCTAAGAAGTTCATTGACTTCATTGACACGTGTCTCATCAAGACTTACCTGAGCCGCCCACCAACAGAGCAGCTACTGAAGTTTCCCTTCATCCGTGACCAGCCCACAGAGCGGCAGGTCCGCATCCAGCTCAAGGACCACATTGACCGGTCGCGGAAGAAGCGGGGTGAGAAAGGTCAGTAGACAGCAGCAGGCGATGGGTCTTAGGAGACCCATCAGCCCCTCATTCCCTTGCTTCTCTTTAGCCTTGTCTCCTCTGGTGTCCCCTTCGCCTTCCCCTCCCAGGACCCGACTTTCCCTGTCAAAGGAGACCTCTTTCCCCAAGCTCTCGGCCTGGAGGAGTTTTTGCCATCCAGTCTGAGTCAGCTTCCCAAATGAGGGAGGGTCACTGTTCTCATCTGTGCGTGTGAGTGCATGGACACATCTGCCTGTCCTGCCTCCCATGGGATCTCAGCCCCACCTCTGTCTAGGCCACACCTGAGGCCCACTGTCTTCCCCTCGATCCAGGGAGGCAGGTGGATCCTCATGCTCCGTCATCCAGACAGGCTTTATTGGTTATCTCCACCCAAGGTCTCCCTGGCCCAGGGTGGGGCTTGGGACACTGGGTGAAGAAACAGCAGTGATCTCCCCCTGCAGAGGAGACAGAATATGAGTACAGCGGCAGTGAAGAGGAAGATGACAGCCATGGAGAAGAAGGAGAGCCAAGGTGGGTTTGGCAGGTGGAGGCGGGCGATTGGGGCATCATGCCCATCTTGTATGGTCCTTGGCTTTGGGGACATTCAGTCTAGAAGTGCAGGTATAGAAAGGTAGAGGCCTTTATAAACATAGTGCCTGAATGTCCAAAGAAGCGGAAAAGGTAAATAAGCAAGAAGAGAGAGAAAACCAGCGGGTTCTGACTCCAGTGCTCCTCTCTGCCACCTGACCCAGCTCCATCATGAACGTGCCTGGAGAGTCCACCCTGCGCCGGGAATTCCTCCGGCTGCAGCAGGAAAACAAGAGCAACTCTGAGGCTTTAAAGCAGCAGCAGCAGCAGCTGCAGCAGCAGCAGCAACAACGAGACCCTGAGGCCCACATCAAACACCTGCTGCACCAGCGCCAGCGCCGAATAGAGGAGCAAAAGGAGGAGCGGCGGCGTGTTGAGGAGGTGGGGCGGTCACACCCTCTTTCCCCCCCTGCTCTATCTCTCTCTGCTTCCGTGAGGGTGGCAGGGAGAACACGGAGTCCATGGCCTTCCCAACCCACACCACGCTGGTGTGGCAGCAGCGACCCTTCAGAGCAGGCCATGGCTGAAAAGCTGTAGCCCTCACCGTGGCATGACTGCCCCTCTTCAGCTTCCGCTCTAAGCTGCCACTGCAGGTTGTGAAGCTCCATGTCCCTCAGTCCTGGCCCAGGGTCCATGTGCGGACACCTCATGGGGCTGTCAGGCATTTGGGATCTGCTCTGAACATAAAAAATAGCCTTTAAAAACTTTTTTTTTTTTTTTTTTGAGACAGGGTCTCGCTTTGTAGTTCAGGCTGGCCCTGAGCTCACTATGGTGCCCAGGCAAGCCACCACAAACTCAGCAATCCTCCTGTCCCTGCCTCCCAAGTGCTGGGATTACAGGCGTGAGCCACCACGTCCGGCATTGTAGTATTGGGTGTTGATTGTTGGTGGGTGTGAGTCTCCACACCCAGCATTATATGTGGTTACCGGGGATCGAACTCAGGACCTTGCGCTTACGAGGCAGGCGCCGGAACCACTGAGCTAACCCTCCGGCCCTGGGAAATTGATTTTAATTAATAACCTTAATTTAGATTAAGTACAGTTTTTAATACTACCAATTAAAATATATGTGTATAGGGCCAGAGATTTAGCTCAGTGGTTCCAGCGCTTGCCTAGCAAGCACAAGGTTGGTCCCTGGTTTGATCCCTGGTAACCACATACCATGATACTGGGTATGGGGACTCAACCCACCAACAGTCAGCTGGGCGTGGTGGCTCACACCTGTCATCCCAGCACTCAGGAGGCAGAGGCAGGAGGATTGCTGAGTTTGAGGCTTGCCTATACTATATAGTGAGCTCAGGGCCAGCCTGAAGTACAAAGCGAGACCCCATCTCAAAAAAAAAGTGTGAGAGAGAGAGAGAGAGAGTGTGTGTGTAGCATGTATTCAAATTCTTTTGTAAAAAAATTACATACTTTGAACAGGTACATTGTGAGGAGGGGGGTATAGGTCATAGATCAGTATTTTGTATTTTTGTTTTGGGGTTTTTTTTTTGGGTACTGGGGATTGAAGTCAGGACTTCATGCCTGCTAGGCAGGTGCTGTGCTGCTTAGCTAAATCCAGTCCTGTGGGGTTTTTTTTTTTGTTTGTTTTTTTTTTTTTGAGACGGTCTCACTTTGTAGCTCGGGCTGGCCCTGAGCTTACTTTGTAGCCCAGGCAAGCCTCAAACTCAGCAATCCTCCTGTCTCTGCCTCCCAAGTGCTGGGATTACAGGCGTGAGCCACCACGCCTGGCCTGTGTTTTTGTGTTTTAATAGGTTTACACTTTGTAGCCCAGGTTGGCCTGAAACTTGAGATCTTCCTATATCAGCCTCAGGATGATTACAGGCATGGGCCACTAGGCCCACCTTAGATTGGCTTTTTTGTTTTTCTTTGAGACGGGGCATTGTTTTGTTGCCCAGGCTGGACTCAAACTTGTGGGCTCAACTGATCCTCCTCCACCTTCACCCTCCCAAGTAACTGAAAGCACAGGCAAGCACCACCACGCTTGATTTTAGCTTGGGTATTACAGTGCCTAAAATGAATGTGGTTTTATTGAAGCAGTTACCTGATTGCAAAGTTCACAGCTGAATTTAACAAAAATTTGTGTAAATACGAGGCTTAGGTAGTAGTATTCTGAGCATGTACTCCCTCAAACAGGCCCCTTTGTTGAACAAAAATTAATTTGCAAGAAAGCCTGCTACATCCCAGCACTCGGGAGGCAGAGGCAGGAGGATTGCTGAGTTCGAGGCTTGCCTGGGCTACATAGTGAGCTCAGAGCCAGCCTGAACTACAAAGCGAGACCCTGTCTCAAAAAAAAAAAAAAAAAAAAAAAAGAAAGCCTGCTACAAAAGTATCTTATGAAGTTTTAGTAAATACTATATGGTATTAGGTGAAGAGTAGCAAAATCTGAACTGACATAGTGTCTCCCGGGAAAAGCCTGCTGCACCTTCAGAAGTGAACCCCGTTCCTACCAGTGTCAAGGCCACTAGGGCTGCCTGAGCTCTGCTTTTCGTGGTTGTTTTGGGGTGAGACTCTGGCTAGGAAGATTAGGAAAATGAAATGCAACCTGGGCTAATGATTCCTCAGGACAGCTTCTTAAATCCAAAGCCTGCACAGCCACTGATGCCCTCTGCTGGCCAGACTATCACTAGGGCCTGCTCCATTTGGCTTTGGCAGAAAGGTGGGTACAAGGCCGGGCAAGAAACAGAGTTGTTTTGTTTGTCTTTTGGTGGGGCAGTGGGCAGAGGCGGCATCATCGCATTCTCAGGGCAGCACTCAGCCTCTAGCTGCTTTAAGCCATCATCCCCAAGTCTGGCCCCGGCAGGCTGTGGTTCAAGGTCAAGTGTACTAGTAAAGGCACACAGAAGACATTGTCATGCTCCCATCCCTAGCAAACAAGGAGACCTGACCCCACTGCCCATGAAGCCCCCCAGTCAGGACCGTGCTGTCCTGCACCTGACACATTCCCTAAATTCACTTCATTCCATAGCAACAGCGTCGAGAGCGTGAGCAGCGGAAGCTGCAGGAAAAGGAACAGCAGCGGCGGCTGGAGGACATTCAGGCCCTGCGGCGGGAGGAGGAGAGGCGGCAGGCTGAGCGAGAGCAGGTACTGGCCGGGGCACACACCCGCCTCCCCACCCCTCTGTCCTCCCTGTCAACCCTTCCCCGCGCCTGCTGCCTGCCTCCCCTGCTCCCAAGAGCCCTTTGCCCCTCGCTCCCCACCCCTAGATTCCTCCTATCTTTTCTAGCTTCACTCTTTCTCTCTGTTTTCTCCCACCCTTCATCCCCAACCCTGGCTCCCTGCCCTCCTCCTGTCTCTGTGCTTTCATTCCCCATCTCTCCCCATTCCTGATTCCTCTCTACTGGACCTTCCCTCATGGCACCCCTGCTTCCTCATTCCCTGTGCCCTGTTCTTCCCGTCTGTGCTGTATTACTCCTGGGGCTCATCTTCTGCACCCCCTCATCCTCACCCTGCTGATCCCTTCGCGGCTGCTGCTGCCCCTCCTCTGCCGCCTCTCCCTCTCTCCCTGCCCTGTGCCCCCACCCCCCCACCCCCAGGAATATATTCGTCACAGGCTAGAGGAGGAGCAGCGACAGCTCGAGATCCTTCAGCAACAGCTGCTCCAGGAACAGGCCCTACTGCTGGTAACGGGGTCCCTCAGCATCCTTGGGAAGATGCTGTCCAGAGCTGTTTTGCTGGACTGGGATGGGGATACTTCAAGGGAAGGGACTTACCCAAGATGTCACGGGAAAGCAGCTCCTCTCTAGGCAGTTGGAGGAGAGAAAGGGTCTGCCTGCTCTAACTTCCATGGCCACACCCTGCTGAGCCCACTCTCCCTACCCTTGGACCCAGGAATACAAGCGGAAGCAGCTGGAGGAGCAGCGGCAGTCGGAGCGTCTCCAAAGGCAGCTGCAGCAGGAGCATGCCTACCTCAAGTCCCTGCAGCAGCAGCAGCAGCAGCAGCAGCAACTTCAGAAGCAGCAGCAGCAGCAGCAACAGCAGCAGCAGCAGATCCTGCCTGGGGACAGAAAGCCTCTGTATCACTATGGGCGGGGCATTAGTCCTGCTGACAAACCAGCCTGGGCCCGAGAGGTATTTATCACCTCCTTTGCCCTTAGCAGTCCATAGCCCATGGCTGGAGAGTGTGAAAAACACTTGTTCCTCAGTAGTGGGTGCTGAGAAGCGGGGAAGCATCCAGAGCAGGCTGCAAGGCCAGAGCAAGTGGGACCTAAGTTTTGAGACCAGGGAGATAAGAGCTGACCTGCTTGACACCTCTTTGCGTCGCAGGTGGAAGAGAGAACAAGGATGAACAAGCAGCAGAACTCTCCTTTGGCCAAGACCAAGCCAAGCAGCATAGGCCCAGAGCCTCCCATCCCCCAAGCCTCCTCTGGCCCCCCAGGACCTCTTTCCCAAACTCCTCCTATGCAGAGGCCGGTGGAGCCCCAGGAGGGACCACACAAGGTGAGTCTCTTCCCCAGTCTTGTTTTAACACACAGACACAGGGAAACTTGCTTAGAGGACAGCTACACACACCTGTCCGTATACATAGATAGTCACATGTCCACATGCATGCACGCATCCATTCATGTCTTATCTGGGATCGTAAAGCGTAGTCTATATGGACAGAGTTCTCTGCTGTTGTTGCATGTGTTATTCTTGCTTCTTATTTATTCTTGAGCTCTGGGAACCTCTGTCCTTTGGTAGAGGAAGAGGCAAGTAATGCCTCTTCTCAGCCCAGTCCCCAGCTTGCAAGTGGGGATACATCACTGAGCAGGCAGCCCACCCTCCCTGGTTTTTCCCTGCAGAGCCTGGTGGCACACCGGGTCCCACTGAAGCCATATGCAGCACCTGTACCCCGATCCCAGTCCCTGCAGGATCAGCCCACCCGAAACCTGGCTGCCTTCCCAGCCTCCCACGACCCTGACCCTGCCATCCCCACACCCACTGCCACGCCCAGTGCCCGAGGAGCCGTCATCCGCCAGAATTCAGATCCCACATCAGAAGGGCCTGGTCCCTCACCGAATCCCCCAGCTTGGGTCCGGCCAGATAACGAGGCCCCACCCAAGGTAAGGACAGCTGTAGGAGCAGCAGAAGGCAGAGGAGGGAGGGGAGGGGAGGGGCAGAGGGAGAATGGAGGGGCAGGCAAGGTGGAAAGAGGGTTCAGAGTGGGAAGGGAGCAAAGAGAAGAGGGCTGCTCTGGCTCCTGGCTCGCAGGGCTTAACTGTCCAGAGGGCGGGAAGGCGCACAGCGGACAGCCGGGGTCGCATCGATCGCAGTGGTGAGTGGGCATGGAAAATTATCCGGGTTGTTGTGAGGCAGCCTTTCTGGATGAGAGTCTTGGCTCTGTCATTTCCCAGCCTCATAACCTGGACATGTTCACTAGCTTCTCTGGGTCTCGGTTTGCTTGTCACACAAGTGGGGGTGTTGCCTCTCTGCAATAGAGGGCACAATGCACACTAACCCCTTTCCCTCCTCTTCCCAGGTGCCTCAGAGGACCTCATCCATTGCCACTGCCCTTAACACCAGTGGGGCCGGAGCATCCCGGCCAGCTCAGGCTGTCCGTGCCAGGTAATACTGGGTTGGGGTCAGGTAGCCGGTAGAGAGTAAGGAACATAGGGGCTTTACCCAGTTACTGCTTAGGGGTGAGCCAGCCCCAGCCCATCACCTCAGCCCCTCCTGCCCCCTCCCCGGCACCTGTGCTCCCTCCACAGACCTCGCAGCAACTCCGCCTGGCAAATCTATCTGCAAAGGCGGGCAGAGCGGGGCACCCCCAAGCCTCCAGGGCCCCCTGCTCAGCCCCCTGGCCCGCCCAACGCCTCTAGGTAATGGAGTTGCCCCCACTCACTCCCACTTCTCACTTCTACAACCTGCTTCCCCTGGTGATGGCTCCCCCTGCAGTGACTCTCAGAGCCTCAGAGACGACCGCGCCTGTCTCCCTGACCATGATTTTGCCCCTTCACAGTAACCCAGACCTCAGGAGGAGTGACCCCAGCTGGGAGCGTTCCGACAGCATCCTCCCGGCCTCTCATGGGCACCTCCCCCAGGCTGGCTCGCTGGAACGAAATCGAAACCGTGTGGGAGGTGTGTGAGCTGGGGCCCTGCGGCCTACTCCAGGCCTGTTCCTGCCTTTGGTGGCTTTGGTCTGGAATACCTGCCAGGGGCACAGTGGTCCTGGGTGGGCATAGAAGACAGTGCTGAATTCTGAGCTGAGGGCCAGAGGTCAGCTCAGGGCATAGGCTTGGGGCCATCCCCTGTCCAGGTGTCAGTGACCTTCCTTCTCCCACCCTGCTCGGTCCAGCTGCCACCAAACTGGACAGCTCCCCAGTGCTCTCACCCGGGAACAAAGCCAAGCCTGATGACCACCGTTCCCGGCCAGGCCGGCCCGCAGTGAGTCATCTGGTGGCGGGTGTGGCCCTGGCTTAGCTCCATCTGGCATTCAGACAGGATGTGGAGGGGGTGGGTGGGCGCAGGGGATGTGTCAAGGTTGGGTCATTAATCCATGTGAGGAGGGACTGTGGGGTTGACAGGCAGGCACATCTTAAGTTACTAACCTTTCTCACCATCTCTCCTCCCTCTTCCTGGCTGCCTTTCTTGCCCCGCGGCCCCTCCCAGAGCTATAAGCGAGCGATTGGTGAGGTTAGTGAGATAGCCACTGTGGAAGCCCTCTTCTGTTCTCCGCTGGCACCTGTGGCTTCCTCTGTCCAGCACCCCCCCTCCAGTCATGCCCACCCTCCTGCAGGATTTTGTGTTGCTGAAAGAGCGAACCTTGGACGAAGCCCCCCGACCACCCAAGAAAGCCATGGATTATTCATCGTCCAGTGAAGAGGTGGAGAGCAGTGAAGATGATGAGGAAGAAGGCGACGGTGAACCATCCGAGGGAAGCAGAGACACCCCAGGGGGCCGGTAAGGAGCAGCCTAGGGCAGGGCCTCCTGTGTCAAAGGACGGGCTGAGGGGGTCGAATGTAGTGTGTCTGAGGGCCTGTGATGCCCATTCTCTAGAGGATGAGCAGGACACTGGCTTCCTGTCTTTCCCCCTGTTCCATCAGTTATGGGTCACTTCTGGGTCCGCTCAGGTGCAGCCTGCCCTGAGCGTGATGCAGGGAACAAACACCTGACTGCCCAGTGACAGCTGAGCAGATGTATCTGAAGAGACTGAAAGCCCAAGTCCATGGCTGTCATCTGCACCTGTGGCACTTGGGTGGCAGGACCTAGAAGGCCACACCTTCCTTTCTCCCACAGCAGCGACGGAGACACAGACAGTGTCAGCACCATGGTGGTTCACGATGTTGAGGAGATAGCTGGGACCCAGCCACCATATGGGGGTGGCACCATGGTGGTCCAGCGTGTAAGTGCCTGCCACCTGCCCCATGCCTGTGGCGCGCCCCTGTCAGCCCCAGTGGTGACCCTGTGCCTGTGCTGCAGACTCCAGAGGAGGAACGCAACATGTTGCATGCCGACAGCAATGGCTACACAAACCTCCCAGACGTGGTCCAGCCCAGCCATTCACCCACCGAGAACAGCAAAGGTCAAAGTCCCCCCTCAAAGGATGGAGGCAGTGATGTGAGTAGGCTGGAGCAGGTGCACGGGGTGACAGTACTCTGGAAGTGCACAGGGGAGCCAGGGCCTCGGGGGCACTGCAGTGGGCAGACAAGCCCATGAACTCAGTGGGGCTCTGGGAGAGCTGGGCTGTCACCTGGAATCATCCTTGTTTGCCTAACTGCTGCTCTTCCCCCATAGTACCAGTCTCGTGGACTGGTAAAGGCCCCTGGCAAGAGCTCCTTCACCATGTTTGTGGATCTAGGAATCTACCAGCCTGGAGGCAGCGGGGATACCATCCCCATCACAGGTGAGGACAGGAGGTCAGGTCTGCCGTGGGCTGGAGAAGGACATAGGTGACTCTAAGAAGAGTTGTATAAAGCGTAGATAATGGATCTTTTCCTGTGGCCCTTGGCTCCCTGCCCTGGCACAGAGGAGAGGGAGGGTTTCTGAGCCCCCTTGACAGAGGAGGCAAAAATTCAGAGTGCCCGTCGGGCCTGGGCAGAAGTTTGCAACAGGTGAGTAGTGCAGCTAGGACTTGAACCAGGCCTTTTGACTTCACACAGGGACCCTTTCCCTCTCCATGCACCTCCTCTGTTCTTTTTCCACTTCCTCCTGAATATTCTGGGGCACCAAGACCACATGTAGAGGCACTGAGGTAAAGAAAAACTTTCGGTGATAGCCCACCCTTCCTTCTCTTCCTCCTGGCAGCCCTCGTGGGTGGAGAGGGAGCTCGGCTAGATCAGCTGCAGTATGATGTGCGAAAAGGCTCTGTGGTCAATGTGAATCCTACCAACACCCGGGCTCACAGTGAAACTCCTGAGATTCGGAAGTACAAGAAGCGGTTCAATTCTGAGATCCTCTGTGCAGCCCTGTGGGGTAAGCTGGGCTGGCAGTCAGAGAGGGGTCCGGTGTGTGTCCCGTGCTCCTGCTCAGGTGAGACCTGGCTCCGTATCTGACCTGCGCAAGGGCTGCTGTTGCAGGCGTCAACCTGCTGGTGGGTACAGAGAATGGGCTGATGTTGCTGGACCGAAGTGGACAGGGCAAGGTGTACGGACTCATTGGGCGGCGGCGCTTCCAGCAGATGGATGTACTGGAAGGGCTCAACCTGCTCATCACCATCTCAGGTATGTGTGCGCCGGCTCCTCAGCTCGGTCACCGTCTCCACCCTGGAGGAGGGCAGCCTTGGTCTAGGAGCTGGAAGGTGGGGCCGCGCGTTCTCAGCCCTTGAGTGATGCAGACAGGATGCTGAGAGGCAATGGCCAGGCCTCCAGCGAGGACGGGAGAGAGAGAGAGAGAGAGAGAGAGAGAGAGAGAGAGAGAGTGTGTGTGTGTGTGTGTGTGTGTGTGTGCACGTGTGTGTGGATGTGTGTCCATCCTCAGGGAAAAGGAACAAACTACGGGTGTATTACCTGTCCTGGCTCCGGAACAAGATCCTGCACAACGACCCAGAGGTGGAGAAGAAGCAGGGCTGGACCACTGTGGGGGACATGGAGGGCTGCGGACACTATCGCGTTGGTGAGGATGGCAGACGGGTGGCCTGTGAGAAATGGGCTTTGGGTTAAATCCAGAGCCAGAGATGGGGCCAGGCATGGGGAGTAGCAAGCGGAAGAACTTGGGGAGAGGCCTGCAGCCTCAAAAGGAGTCCCCACTTCCTTATTCCCTGCCCCCAGTGAAATACGAGCGCATCAAGTTTCTTGTCATTGCCCTGAAGAGCTCCGTGGAGGTGTATGCCTGGGCCCCCAAACCCTACCACAAATTCATGGCCTTCAAGGTAACTCCAGCCTCAGCCCCCAGGACTGCTCCAGGGCCCAGCTCCTCCACCTGTCCGCTCTGAGCACCTCTCTCCTCCTTAGTCTTTCGCTGACCTCCCGCACCGGCCTCTGCTGGTTGACCTGACAGTAGAGGAGGGACAGCGGCTTAAGGTCATCTATGGCTCCAGTGCTGGCTTCCATGCTGTGGATGTTGACTCGGGGAACAGCTATGACATCTACATCCCTGTGCACGTGAGCTCACAGGGCTGTGGGGACACCAGTACCTCAGTGTGGGCCCCAGGCATGGGGATACCAGTGCCACTTCTCCTCCCCAGATCCAGAGCCAGATCACGCCCCATGCCATCATCTTCCTCCCCAACACCGACGGCATGGAGATGCTGCTGTGCTATGAAGACGAGGGTGTCTATGTCAACACCTACGGGCGGATCATTAAAGATGTGGTGCTGCAGTGGGGAGAGATGCCCACCTCTGTGGGTGAGTGAAGGGCTGCCCTCCACGCTGTTTCCCTCAGGGCACCTGTAGCTGCAGCCCTTCCCTCACTGCCTTCCTCCACCTTCCTCCCGCAGCCTACATCTGCTCCAACCAGATAATGGGCTGGGGCGAGAAAGCCATTGAGATCCGCTCTGTGGAGACGGGACACCTGGATGGGGTCTTCATGCACAAACGGGCCCAGAGGCTCAAGTTCCTGTGCGAGCGGAATGACAAGGTGGGAGGCTCTTTCCCAAGCGCCGTGCATGGCTGGTTCCCAGACCGGGGCCCGGGGCAGGATCCAGGGTGAGGATGGTTGTGCTGGCTTCCTGAAATCCGGCCCTTTGGGGGCAGATCGTGTAGTCACTGTCTCTGCCCTCCCTCTCTGTCTCTGAACTCCCATCTTTCCCTGGAGTAGGAGAGCACCCCAGACCCATTTTGCCCTCAGTCTACTCCTCCCTCTTTTGGTGGTGGCCACGCAGTATCTCACACATTCTAGGCAAGTGCTACGCTAGTGAGCCACATCCTCAACCCTTCTTTCCCTTTCTCCCTAACTGAGTGCTCAGCCCACAGCCCACACCCCAGCCCTTGGTGACTTCCTCTCCTTCCCACCCAGGTATTTTTTGCCTCTGTCCGTTCCGGGGGCAGCAGCCAAGTTTACTTCATGACCCTGAACCGGAACTGCATTATGAACTGGTGATGGCGGGCTGAGGCCACCCACACTGGACCAGCTCCTCCAGCCAGATCTCCCCGCCACCCCCATTCTCTTCCCTGGGCTTTTGCTTTTATTGGTTTGATTCACTGGAGCCTGCTGGGAACGTGACCTCCGACCACCCTCCATGCTTTTGTGATCATGTGCCCATCCTTTTCCCCAACATAGTTCTCTCCCTTAAACTGTGCCTGTCCCCAACTTCTGGGGAGGGACACAGCTTCTTACCAGGAGTAGAATGGGGCTCCCTTTCCTTACCAGGAGTAGAATGGGCCTCCCCACCCCTTTCTCCACTTAGGAGAGTGCTTGGGGCTCAGACCCCTTACCCCACTGCTGCTGAATGGGCAGGGCCCTGGACCCCTTTATTTGCACGTCAGGGGAGCCGGCTCCCCCCTTGAATGTACCAGACTCTGGGGGGGGTCACTGGGCCCTAAGTTCCGGGGGGTCACCAGCCACTCCAGGGGCAGGGGCCATTTCCTCATTTTCTGAAAGCACTTTAATGATTCCTTTCCCCCTTAAACCCCAGGGAATGGAGGGGGGACCCCGCCAACCAAAACATTCCCCTTTCCAACCCCCATCTCTTCTGGGGGGAGAGAGCGGGCGCGCTCGTCCTCCACACCCCTTTGCTTGCATCTGTAAATAGTGTGAGCAGCAAGTAGCCCTTCTCTTCCCTTTCCTGCCCCTCCTCAGTGTAGTGGCCTTGGATATCCCGTTTGTTAATAAAGACAATTCAACCAGCACCCACCATTTCAGGACCTGTATTATTCTGCTTTCTTTCACGACCCTGGCTGTTTGCCAGAGAGCTTCAGAGTTTGAATAGAGGATGTAGTGGGTATGCAATCTGGTGAGGGGTCTGGGGTGGGGGGGTGCGTGGTGCTAAGCCAGCAAAACCTAGAAGACATGCCTGAAGGAAGGCCAGGGCGACCTCAGCACTAAGCCTGTGGGTGCCCTTCACTGAGAGGTATGGTCCCCACTCAAACCAGAGAGGCTGGCCTGTGTAGTAAGACTCTCAGAAACCAAAAGCTCATAAGCTGAAAGCCACCGCGTGGGGTGTCAGCCCTGAAGCCTTGCTCCCTGGAGGACTGGTACCAAGCCCGAGCCCTCCACTTCTGACCCCAGTAACAGTAGGCCCAGGCCACCCACATGGGCACATTTGGTTCCTGCCCAGGGATTCATAAGATGTTTATTGCCAGGCATAGGAAAAGGTTGAAATACGGTAGCGAGAACAGCTTGTTTCTCAAAATGTTTCCTGCTAAAGTAGGCCGGAAAGTGGTGCAGGTTTAGGTTGGATACATGGTGGGTAGGGCAGATCGGGCACTTGGTTGAAGTAGCCCCCGAGAAAGATGAGGCTGGAGCCTACGGTGAAGAGTACCAGAGCAGCCCAGAAGCAGACGTTGTCCAGGGCCTTCCCCATGCGCACCCAGTCTGACACCTCCTGGAGAGAGAGCACAGCACAGGCTGAGCCTGGGAAGGGAGGAGTGCGGTGCTCTGCAGACCCCGTCCGCCGCCTAGCCCTACCTCGCCGACTGTCTCTTGCTCTCGCGTGCTCTCGGCCACAAAGTTCACCGCATCCACACAGCAGCGGATCTCAGGGGCAGCAGTGCTCAGGCTCTGGCAGAGAGCGGCTGGGGGCGGACACCGGGCTGGGTCATGAGGACGGCTCCCCCCACCCGCAGGGCCCCGCTGGGCTGCAGAGGTCCCATGCTCACCGGTCCAAGTCCCGTGCCGGTGTCTCTGCCCTTCAAACACGAGCTCGCTCCGTGGCTTCTTCAGAATCAGCTCCTCTGCGCGGAGCAGAATGCCCAGGGAGGATGCCCGCCGCGGGGTCGAGGTGGCTTGGGAAGCCTCAGGGGGCGGTCCCCAGCCCAGGAAGCGTGGCAGCAGCTCCAATAAAACCTGGGTGAGAGGGCGGGGATCGGCTAAGCCACACCCCCACCGGTCCCGAGCTGCGGTGCACCCAGCCCTGGGCTCCCAACCCCGGTCTTACGTGGCGCAGCCGTGGAGATGTAGCGTGCGTGGTGGGTGTCCGCAAAGACACGTTGAGTACAATGACGCAATTCATAACTATGAGCGTGGCGACCACCATGACGAAAATGAGATACCTGAGGAGTCGGGGTGCATGACTAAACAGCGTCCCCGTGTCTCTGACACCACCACCTCCCCCCTCCAGCTGGTCCTCTGACCTCACAAACACCTCTCTGCCGGGGGCTGGAGTTACCTCCTACCCGCTTGCCTTTGGTAGGCCGCTGCTTCCCTGCCCAGATACTCCTACCACCTGCAGTGGCCATGAAGGGGGCCCCCAGCTCCCTTGATACCCTGCTCCGGGACTACCACCACTGTCACAGCTCCACCGAGGTGAGGCGGCCTCTGGAGAACCACTGAGGTCCCCCAACGTGACCCCTGCTCAGTGACCCCAGGACTCCCTTGTCCTACTCCTTTTCCAGGTGGCTCTCCAGCCCCCAATTATATCTTCCCTGGAACTTGTGGTGACTGCAGCCCATGAGTATCTGGAGCAGAGGTTCAGAGAGCTGAAGACCATGGAGCTGCAGGGGCCCGAGGAGCCCACCCTCGGGCTGGTGCTAAGAGAAGCCGCGACCAGCATCATGAGCTTCGGTGCCACCTTGTTAGAGGCGTGCGGCTGTGGTGGCGTGGGAAGTGCGAGAGTGGGGAGAAAGCGGGCCAGGAAAGGGGGTACAGGGTATTGAGTACAGGCGCCTCACTCCCTCATTGGCGCGGTACCCCATCGTAGATATCAGCTCTTTGGCTGCAGCAGGAAGCTCAAGGACTGGATGGCAGCGACAGCAGCCCAGCCCCAGCTGCAGATGCTGGAGACCCGGGTAAGTGTGCTGGCCCGGGTAGCTCAGGCTGCCCAGCACGGGGCTCTGCAAGCTGGGGCTGCGGCAGGGTGGAGTGCCCGGCTGCTGGCCCAGGGGATCTGCCAGGCTCCACTTCATTCCTGCAACAGTGGCTATGCCAGCTGGGCCTCGGAGTCCCCGGGGAGCCAATGAGTTCAGGATGGGAGACATGTGTCTTGGGGACCAGAGATGGGGCTGAGGAGACACCAAGCCAGACTGTCCACCAACAGAGACATTCCAGAGACCTCAGGGTAGTGTCCAGCAGCAGTGAGGAGTACAAGGGCCCAGAGCCCCATCACCACCTGAGTTCCACCCCGTGTCCAAATAAAGTGCATGAGGGTTCGAAACAGCCCAAGTTTCTCCGAGAGTCACGAGGTTTTGGCTGTGCCCCCCCACCCCCCGCGGTGATCTCAAGACCCACTGTCTTACTTGCCCAGCAGCGGCACGCTCAGAGATGTCTCTGGGATTTTCTGAGCGATTAGGAACAAGAAGACAGTCTGGGCCAGCAGGACGTTGATAGAGACAGTGCATTTCTGGCCACCAGCTAGAAAAAGCACCTGGTGAGAGCAGCCCCCGACAGGGGGAGCAAGCCCTGGTATAGGGGAGCGGTCGGAGCGGTCGGCCCTCACCCTGCGCCGGCAGGAAATAGGCCAGCACCACCAGACCAGAGATGAGCACGCAGGGCACGATGATGTTAATGATGTAGAAAAGCGGCTTCCGGCGTATGATGAGCGTGTAGATGGCAGCGGAACCTCCGTTGAGGTGGCGGATCACCCCGGGACAGAAATCGATGGCCCACTCGCCATTCTCTGCAGGATGGGAGGAGCGGTTGGAGGACATTCGGGTAGAAAAGGCTATACAGGGTGAGGGTGTTAGCGCTCAAGAGACAGGAGTGGTATGACAAGCAAGAACGATTTCCGGAGACAACTTAATCTGGGTTGCTGACAGTCCCCGTGAGTGTGTGGTCTGAAAGCCCCTTTCGGGAGCAAGTGAGCGCTCACCAGTAAAGGCTGCAGTGTCGATATCGATCTTGTTGACCAGTTTGCCATTGTCCACAGCAAAGATGAACTCAACTTCTTTGGCACTATAAGTCTGAGAGCTGCAAAAGCAGAACCAGGCCCCACCCTAGTGCTCTGAACCTGGTCATAAGCCTCAGCACTTCACCCTGTCCCTCTCTGCACACCTTAATTTCTACCCCCACTTTTGTTTGGTTTTTGCAATACTGAGGATAGAACTGAAGGCCTTGCGCGTGCCAAGCAAGCACTCTACCAGTGTGTTACGTCCTCAGCCCTTCGCGTTTTTTTGTTTTTGTTTGTGTTTAGTTAGTTTTTTGAGACAGGGGCTCACTTTGTAGTTCAGGCTGGCCCTGAGCTCACTATGTAGACTAGTCAAACCTCGAACTCACAAGCAATCCTCCTGCCTCTACCTCCTGGGTGCTGGAATTACAGGCATGAGCCACCACGCCCAGCCTCGTGCTTGTTTTTTGTGACAGGGTCTAACTATTATTGCTCAGGACGGTCTTGAACTCCTGGGTTGAACCCATCATCCTCTCAACCTCCGGAGTAGCTGGAACGGCGCCTTTAAAACCGGAAGCAGTGATCCAGCCCACTCCAAAGCCTGGCTCCACCTCCCCATTCCAGACCCCGCCCAAGAGGCCAGCCCGCTGCGCAAGCCCCGCCCACGATCCCGCCCACGACCGCGGGGAAGCGTGGAGTCCTCCTCCCACCGGAAAATAAGCGAACAGTTCTGCCAGTCGAAGGGGAAGTAGGTGACTTCCACGGCGCAGGTGCTGCGGTAGATCGCTGGAGGCAACCAGTACACGTAGCCGCCCTCGAAGATTAGCACGTTGGCAGCATAGGCCACGTCGAACTGGCCATCAATACTGTGGGTCCGAGAAAACCGAGCTATTTCCCAGGCCCGAACTCTCACCCTTACCCCAAGTACATCTAGCCCCGCCTCCCGCCCAGGCACCCCACCCCGGTCCTCACTTGTTTTCCAGCACTATCTCTGGTAGCCATATGCGGTCGGAAGGGACTCGCAGGGGTTTTATGTCCCCAAAGTCGTCCTTGCTATAGTTGAGGCGGTAATCATGCCATTCCTAAGAGGGGGAGATGGAAGGTCTCTGCTGTGCATTTGCCCCTTGGTGCTGCCCAGGAGGCGTTTGGAAGGAAGGAGTCCGGGGCAAACCTCACACTGCCCAGATCTGACTCACGATTCCAATCCACAGGCTGGTGGTGAGAGTCTCCTCCTTCTCATTCTGCCGCGTAGATAGAGGGGATTAAAGCCCGATGTCCGGGCCGAAAGTGAGATTAGAACAGAGCATGGCAGCCGGGGGCCAGAGGTGGGATTGAGGCTGCAGATGGCAGCGGGCATCTTACCAGAGAGATGAGGTTGGTCAGGGTCACCTTGAGGCTGACGGTGACCGTGTCCTCGGGGCTCCTCACGGGCCGGCGTCCTGGGTCATAGTGGTCGAAGAGATGGTGATAAAGACTCAGCTCGTTATTCTCCCCCTCACCTCCGCCTGGGACGGTCAGAAGAGCAGTCACTGACTGAGGAGGCGGCGGGCAGCCTCTGCCCCCCGGGCCCCCGAGAACAGCTCTGTATCTTCTATGTCTGTCACTTAAGCTTCACTGTCAGTCTAGTCCTGGTCTCTGTCATTGTCCTGTCTCTACATGTTGGGGTCTGTCCACTTCCTCCCCTGACCCTGTCCCTACCAAGAAGTCCCAGGAGGAGCAGGGCGCCGAGCAGAGGCCCTGTCATCCTGCTGTCTGCTCCTCTGGGTTATTCTAAGCTTGGGCAAGCTTGGGTGCATATGTGAGGAGAGGAGGGTGTTAGTTCCGGGCCGGGTTAGGGGACTGTCACCTAATCCCTCTACCCACCCCTGCTGTAGCTGGGGACATTTTGGCTGCTTCCAGAGGCAGCTGCCCCATGCTGGGCTCCCTGCCCATGCTCCATCCCAGCATCCTCTGCCCAGACTTCAGCCAGTACCCAGCTGCAGAGCTGATCTCTCCTAAGGAGCAGGCCTCTAACAGCACCTGGAAACAGTCGCCTGCAGCAGGGGACCCGGATGTGCTTTCAACACACACACACACACACACACACACCCCAACTACACTCACGTAGTGCCCTTGGAGTGAGATGCTCCGTGTAGGTGACTCTTCTTGATGAACACATCTGTGGGTGTGAGCTCACCCATGTGGAACATACAGTGTCACCATCACCACCCACAGCCTCCCACAGTCACACTAACGAAGTTCGTATCAACAGAGTTAGGAAAAAAGGAAACTCTCCATAAACACCTGCTAATGAAAGCAGCACTCACAGAGGATTAGTCTGCAGTAATAGACTCCAGCTGGCAAATGAGAACATGCTGCGCAATGCAAGGCCCCCACTTCCTTCTATAACCTGATCCCCAGGTCTGTCCACCTCTGCCAATCTGGATCTGACACCTGCCAGACTTGTTTCTCCTTGCCGGTCCCTGCTGCCACCTTGTGGTTATTGATGGTAGTACCATCCTTCCAACCCACGGCTCAAAGTGCATAGACTTTAATTGATCCTTCTATTGTTGTTTAAAATCTTGAATCACTCTCACTGGCCACCTGGCAAAGAAACCTGATGTGGGAAATTGGGAGGGATGGGGTACTAGGAATCCATATGTTAAAGAAGCTGTCCAAGGCTTCCAGCTCAGGAAGAGCTGGAATAAACAGGCACACACACGCATGCAGATACACACACCCCACACCCTGTACTGCGAATCAAACCCAGGGCCTTAACACCAAGCCACATCCCCACATCTGTCTCTTATTTTAACACAAGTTCTTGCTGTGGGCTGGGGATTTAGCTCAGATGGTACCGTGCCTATTTTGGCAGCACAAGGGGCCAAGTTTTAGCCCTGGTACTGTAAAAAATAGAAGAAAGGAAGAAAAAAAGGACAAAGTCTTGCTAAATTGCTCAGGCTGGGTTAAACTTTCAATCCTCAGGCTGGGGATTTAGCTCAGTGGTTCCGGCGTCTGCCTGGAAAGCTCAAGGTCCTGAGTTCGATCGCCAGTACCACATACCACAATACAGGACGTAATGGCTCATGCCTGTAATCCCAGCACTCAGGAGGGAGAGATAGGAGGATTGCTGTGAGTTCAAGGCTTTCCTGGGCTACATAGTGAGCTCAGGGCCAGCCTGAACTACAAAATGAGACCCTGTCTCAAAAAACTAAAACAGGCTGGGGATTTAGCTCAGTGGTTCCAGTGCCTGCCTAGCAAACGCAAGGTCCCTGATTTGATCCTGGTAACCACATACAACAATACCGGGCATGGTGGCTCATGCCCACTGGCAATCAGTACCACAAATGCTGGGTTTGGTGGCTCAAGCCTGTAATCCCAGCACTTGGGGGGGGGCAGAGGCAGGAGGATTGCTGAGTTCAAGGCTTGTCTGAGCTACATAGTGAGCTCAGGGCCAACCTGAACTACAAAGTGAGTTGTCTCAAAACAACAACAACAACAAAATCTTTCAATCCTCTTTCCTCAGTCTCTCAAAATTCTGCTATTAAGGGGGTTAAGTAATGAGGGGAAAGAAAAAATTTGATGGTTAAAAAAGAAGGAAACAAAGCTTATGTATATAGAGAATGGGGGTCGTAGGGTGAGCAGGGGAATGAGAAAAAATGAGAATTAGGTCATGTCATGTATTGGTACAAATTTTCAATGTTGAGTGTGATCATGATGTGTATATAAAAGGTATCAATAAAGATTCAAATATAAATAAATAATAATTTTAAAAATTCTGGGATGGCAGGATGGCAGGTGTGTGCCACCATCACCAGCTGTAATAAGCACTTTTTATCCCTCACTTCTCATTTCCTTACACTAGTCCGTTAATTACCACTGTGCTCTGCTCCCATTCCCAGGGAGCAGACACTGAAGCGTTGTGGAATTGGCTTAAAATGGTCCTAGTTACAAAAGGAGCGGGTGTGCCAGGCCCACGACTGGCCACAAGTCTGGTGCTTTCCACCCCTTATCAGACCATCCTGATTCTCTTATATTCTAGTTCTCCGAACACCCCATCATGATCCCATTTTCACTGCTCAAGCTGAAAACTCACACTGTCTACCCCAGCAGGACTGAAACTTGAAGTCTTGGTTGCAGATTGTGAGTGTGACAGTGGCCTTCAAAACAAAACAAACTCAGCCAGGTGTGGTGGCTCATGCCTCTAATCCCAGCACCTGAGAGGCTGAGGCCTGGGCATCACTGTGAGTTCGAAGCCAGCCTGTATTACATAGTGAAATATCTCAAAAAAATCAAAAATAAATAAAACCCACTCATTTTTCTGGGTGTAACCCCAGAACTTAGGCTGAAGCAGGAGGGAATCACTGTGAGTTTGAGGCCAGTCTGAACTATATAGCAAGACCTTCTGTCAAGGAAAAAAAGAGAATTCAACTCAGGGCTCTAATGTCCTTTCATTTAAGTACAGTCTTGTCCAGGGTAACTTCCATCCATTCTCCAAGCCACGGGCTAAGTCTTCAACTTAACCACCATTATTATATTCTATATACACAACACATTACACACACACACAAAAAAAAAATATGAGTGGGCAAAAGTACACTTGGACCACCAACCTGCATGTGGGAGACTTTTTTGGGGATAAGGGATTGAACATGCTCCTGCCTTAGTCCCCAGACACACACACTGCAGCCTGGGACACTGGGACAGACAGCTCCTTGAGGGGGAATCTCTAGCTGGGGCTGTAGACTGTGGTTGAACACTAGTGAGTTCCGTGGCCCCAGCTTGCTGCCTTGCACTTCCTACAGTCAGCATGTCAGAAGTCCTTCTTCAGGGGAGACTCCAGGAAGGGCTTTTCCCATCCTGACCCCAGCACCCATCTATTCTTGCTAGTGCCGGGTACAGGACAGGAATTCTACGTTTGCTCGGGGTAGGCTGATTCCTTTTGGGGGTGCTTGGGTACAGGTCTGTTTAGCCAGACCTCTATTTTGTATTTGGAGATTGAAAAACCCACAGGGCCTCTGCACACTGCCTAAACATTTCATTTCTGAGGGGCCTTGACTTCAAAGCCAGCCCCAAAGATCTCAGCTCAACAGGAAGCCACTCCCTTTACCAATGACTCTTGGCGAGCAGCTCGGAACAGCTGCAGCTGCCCACAGTGGCACAGATGCCAGGCTGCTGTGTCTTAGTCATGAGGCCCTCAGGGTGCTGACATCCCCCCAAGCTGGGCTGGTAGAGGTCCCCTGTGCGAGCAAAGCAAACAGCTGCCCTTTCTTTTGTGAGCAGACAAAGGTTTCTCTGAGCCACGATATGAGTCTCCAATAGACACTAACTAGGTGCCTCCGGCAGTGCAGCTCGAGCCAAAGGCTGAGACCTTTCTAGCTGACTGTGTTGCAGACACTTAGGGCAGAATGCGACGCCCTACTGCTGCTTGGGAATCCTCTGCCGAAGATGTGACCGTGAGAATAAATGCAAGGTCAAGTGCTTCAGCCTTCTACTGGGAGTCCTCCTTCAACCATGTGCCCCCACAGCATCTATCGACCTCACTTCCTGGCCAGGGTCACTCGGCCCTGGAGCGGACACCCAACCCCAGCCAGGCCAAGGCAAGTCCTTCCCTGGGAATCGTGCCAAACAGGAACTCGGGAAGGCTGTCGCTCTCTCCCACCGCAAGATATGAGATGTGTGCATCGGGCAGCCTGTGTGTTCGTCCTCTTTTTGGTGAGAGAACGCAGCTGCTACTGAAAGACAAGCAGAGACAAGAGAAGGCCTTCCGCCTTCTAGCCTCTCAGCCTGGAAATTCCTAAGGCCCAGCCACACGTGTCTCCTCCTGAAGGCTGGTTGCTCATCACTTCAGTTGGTTACCTCAGCATTTTTACAATAAGTCCCCTTTTCTTGGTTTAAAAATATTAGGATTTTAGTCGGGCGTGGTGGCGCATGCCTGTAATCCCAGCCCTCAAGAGGTTGAGGCAGAAGAATCATCCTGAGTTCAAGGTCAGCCTGGCCACTTAGTGAGTTTGAGTCCACCCTGAGCTACTTAGCAAGATCCTGTCTCAAAAAAAATAAGCCTTTTGAAGACAGGGTCTTGCTAATCACTAACCTTCCCTGGGTGGGTTTAAACTATCAATACTTGTTTCAGCCTTTCAGAGTGTTGAGATTATAAGCACGTGCCACTGACCTTGACTTCGCTCATTCTCTTTACTTTTTAATTTTTATCATTATTTTTGTTGTGTTGTGTCTGAGAAAGGGTCTCGCTATGGAGTTTAGACTGGCCTTAAACTCACTATGTACCCCAGGCTGGCCTCAAAATTGCAGTGATAGTGATCCTCCTGCCTCTTGAATGCTGGAATTACAGGAATGTGCCACTATGCCCAGCTCTCATTCTCCTTAAATAGCACTTCGTATTGAACTCTACCATATGAATGCACCACTCATAATTCTCCACTTCCCGACAGATAGATATTTAAGATGTAACCATGCTGGATTTTGCAATTGCACACCCTGCAACAGTGAACCTGTTTGTTTGTTATCTTTGACATACTTCTGCAAATTTATTCATAGGGCAAATTCCTCACAGTAAAACTTTCTGGGCCTAGTGGTGCATGCCTGTAATCCCAGCTCTTGGGAGGCTGAAACAGGAGGACTGCTGTGAAGTTGAGGCAGCCTGAATTATATAGCGAGACCCTGTCTCAAAAAAAACCCAAAATAAATAAATTAATATATTTTTT
>PVIC010005289.1:0-10000 GCA_004025085.1 Thryonomys swinderianus
GATTTTATTTTTATGTTCAATTACCTCTATTCCTATATGCCATGGTTCCTGCTTTAAAAAAGAGAATTTATTCTTTTAAAAATAATTGATATCATTTGATATACGTTTTCTAAAAAAACCTATACTTGACCACTGAGGTATTTAGACTTTTTTTTTCTTTTTGTTTTTTTTTTTTTTTTTTTGAGACAGGGTCTCGCTTTGTAGTTCAGGCTGGCCCTGAGCTCACTATGTACCCCAGGCAAACCCCGAACTCAGCAATCCTTCTGTCTCTGCCTCCCGAGTGCTGGGATGACAGGCATGAGCCACCACGCCTGGCACTGTGTGGCATGTGGTGTTGATTACTGGTGGGCGTGAGTCTCCACGCCCAGCATTGTATATGGTTACCTGGATTGAACTCGGGACCTTGCCCTTGTGAGGCAGGCACTGGAACCACTGAGCTAAATCTCCGGCCCATATTTAGACTTATTTAAATAGCTGAAAAAATTCTTTTGTCCCTGAATTAAAGTATTCTTAAAATTTATTTAATATATATTTTTAGTAGTACCTAGCTAAAATATAAATGTGTTTAAAATAAAATATAAATGTGAGATATATAATAATATATTTAAAGTATTTACATTGAAACTGAATGATCATAAAAATATCATGCTCATATATTTATATTTATGTATTGTTGAAATATAGTCACAATGTTTCCTAGTCATTACAATCTTACTAACGTATTCTACTTGAAAAATTTCATGGCCTTATTAACCCAAGAAAACCTCATAATAACTATTGTCCTTTCAGACAGTACTTATTTCTCTACCCTTTCATGCTTACAGCTGTATTTAGTTTACATTTTTGTCTCCTAGAAGATCTATGGCTTCTGAGGGCTATTTTTTTTTTTTTTTTGAGACAGGGTCTCGCTTTGTAGTTCAGGCTGGCCATGAGCTCACTATGTAGGCCAGGCAAGCCTCAAACTCAGCAGTGCTCCTGTCTCTGCCTCCCAAGTGCTGGGATTACAGGACTGAGCCACCACGCCCGGCACTGTGGTATGTGGTATTGATTGTTGGTGGGCGTGAATCACCACACCCAGCATTGTATGTGGTTACCAGGGATCGAACTCAGGACCTTGCGCTTGCGAGGCAGGCACAGGAACCACTGAGCTAAATCTC
The DNA here is from genome assembly GCA_004025085.1 of Thryonomys swinderianus. NCBI lineage: Eukaryota > Metazoa > Chordata > Mammalia > Rodentia > Thryonomyidae > Thryonomys > Thryonomys swinderianus. The sequence goes on from PVIC010005289.1 coordinate 1,158, forward strand.
CGGCCCTTGAGGGCTATTTTTAAAGTTTATTTTTATGTGGGAATCCGTTTAATAAAACATTTTATGTCATTACATACACTTTGATTATTTCCAAGTTGTGAAACTTTTTGTTTGTGGTTTTAATAAAGGCTGCTTGATTCATCTTTGACTAACAAAGGATTTTACATATTTTATATATTTCTTAACTGAGATAAACTTTCCTTCTCTTAACAAATAATCCAAGATTTTTTTTTTTTCTTTTTGAGACAGCGTCTCGCTTTATAGTTCAGGCTGGCCCCAAGCTCACTACATAGCCCAGGCAAGCCTCAAACTCAGTAATCCTCCTGTCTCTGCCTCCCGAGTTCTGGGATTACAGGCGTGAGCCACCACACCCGGCACTGTGGTATGTGGTATTGATTGTTGGTGGGCATGAGCCTCCACGCCCAGCATTGTATGTGGTTACTGGGATCGAACTCAGGGCCTTGCGCTTGCAAGGCAGGCGCAGGAACCACTGAGCTAACCCTCTGGCGCCTACTCCAAGATTCTTTTTTTTTTTTTTTAATGAGACAGGGTCTCACTTTTGTAGTTCAGGCTGGCTCTGAGCTCACTATGTAGCCCAGGCAAGCCTCAAACTCAGCAATCCTCCTGTCTCTGCCTCCCGAGTGCTGGGATTACAGGCGTGAGCCACCACGCCCGGCAGCTCCAAGATTCTTAATAACTCATATTCATACTTTGTGTATCACAATTCCAAACTTCTTCAGAGACTATTAAATTAATTTTTTTGTCTTCTCTAAGAATCTTTGCTATGTGTTTTCACTTAAAATTCGAACAAATCGCCGGGCGTGGTGGCTCACGCCTGTAATCCCAGCACTCGGGAGGCAGAGACAGGAGGATTGCTGAGTTCGAGGCTTGCCTGGGCTACATAGTGAGCTCAGAGCCAGCCTGAACTACAAAAGCGAGACCCTGTCTCAAAAAAAAAAAATTCAAACAAATCCTTTTGAGTATAAATGATTCAAACTCATCATTCTTTAAGACAGAGTGATACTCCATTGTATAGAAAAACCACATCTTCTTTATCCATTCTCCAGTTGATGGGCGTTTGGGTTGTTTCCAAGACAGCTATCACAAACTGAGCTGCTATGAACATGGGGTACATATATCACTATGATATGATTCTTTTAATTCATTGGTGTATATTCCTAGTGGCATAATAGCAGGGTCAAATGGGACCTCTAATTCTTTTATATACAATGTACCAATAAAGATAAAAATTAATTTAAAAAAATTCAAGCAACTCCTAAGTGTAGAGTTTCTTTGTGTGCATATTCCCATTATTCCAATGTCTTCCTTTTGTCTCACCCATTATTTTATGGAATGGCAAATATTCAATCTTCTGAAATTTTTACCTACCCCTAGCTAAGGTCTCTGCCATGTCTATTCTTCATCTATGTCTTAGACTACTTAGTCCATCCTAATCCACTCTTTAAATGCATCCTCAGTTTATTTAGAACTTTCCCCCACAACTTTTAGCCCTTTCCTTTCATCTTGAAGTTTTACAGATGAGTCAAAGGACTAGGCTCCATGAGCTGCCTCTGAGTAAGTAGAGTATTGCTGGGTTTTACTATCTCACCATCCTGAGACTCAGGGTTAAGCGCATTGTTCAAGGTCACAGGAGTACCAAGAGGTACAATGGAAGTTCAAACTGGTCCCTTTGACTCTGGAGTCAGTCTCCTAAATGCTAGATTTACAGGACTATGCAATTGTCCTGCCGAACGTGAGTGAAGACAGAGGAAGGGGCTTGGAACTGTCACTGCTCAAACCCAGAGAGGAAGTCCAGGAAGCCCAGTTTATAACACCAGGTACCTTGTATGCCCCACTCAGGACCCAAAGGTGGGAACATAAATCCTTTAAAGAAAGGACAAAATGCATTGCCAAACCGATTTTCTGTGTGTGTGTGTGTGTGTGTGTGTGTGTGTGATTTCACTTTTAATTTTCCAGATTATTTTTTTAAATGAATCCAATGTTTCTTAATTTTTCCATCTTTATCCTAAGGTACATTTAGTAGCAAGTGTAATTTATTTTCCCTTTTCATTAACCAACAATTTGTTTTATATTTCTGCATCCCCTCCTCTTATATCTCCATAGAACAATTAATACAGAATTTGTATTAGAATTAATAACTTAATTTTTAAATAAAATAAAATTCTGAAATAGAAAATATTCAAGGAGAAATGGGGTGTACAGATAAGTGACAAGGGGAAGAAAAATATGATGGTAATAAAAAAAGGGAAACAGGGCCGGAGGATTAGCTCAGTGGTTCTGGCGCCTGCCTCGCAAGCACAAGGTCCTGAGTTCAATCCCCGGAAACCACATACAATGCTGGGCATGGAGACTCACGCCCACCAACAATCAATACCACATACCACAGTGCCGGGCGTGGTGGCTCACGCCTGTAATCCCAGCACTCAGGAAGCAGAGACAGGAGGATTGCTGAGTTCGAGGCTTGCCTGGGCTACATAGTGAGCTCAGAGCCAGCCCGAACTACAAAGCAAGACCCTGTCTCAAAAAAAAAAAAAAAAAAAAGGGAAACAAAGCTTATGTATATAGGGACAGGGGGTTGTATCCTTTAAAATCCTTTAAAATCAACCTGTAACATTAGACTTCCTTATACTCCCTCTAGCTTTCATTTCTTTTGCCTTTTTTTCCCCTAGAAATAGTCATGATAGTTTTGGGCCTGGGATAAGCACAGGGTCCTGAGTTCAATCTCCAAGCCCAGAAAAAAAAAAAAAAAGTCATGGTACTTTTTATTACATATGTCCCAAATGCGGCCTCCAAACACTTCCTCCTGTCCTCTGGCTTTCAGATAGGCCGAGGTGGCGCATGGTTAATGTTCTGTGGCCAATCCTAAGCGAGGCCCCTGCAGCACCTTGATCCCTACAGTGAGCCCTTTGGCCTCAGCCCTCTGAGGAAGGGCACTGTGAGAGCAGGGTGAGCTTTGCTCTACGGTGTCAGGCAGGAGCCTAGAGCCCAGGACTCCTATGGTGGGTGATATCCCTGCCCCTCCCGGCCTCCCCCTAGGTGGCTCCGCCCATCTACTCTCGGCACTCTCATACCAGTAGCACCTTTGCATCTAAATCCACATTCTCCTCCAAAAATGTCTGTTTTTTCTTTGAATAACCTCCACGTTCTAATAAATCCTCCATGTCATATGCTCTAGGGAACACATCTACCAGTTTTATTTGTTTGAACAGAAACCCAAATCTCTACCCAGGAGACTCTTGTAGCAAGGCTGAAACAAGCAGACATTTTGCTTACATTTTCCTTAACTTACTCTCTGGAGTTGCCTGGGAATCCCTTCCTTTCCCTCTGTAACCCTGCTGGCCCTCATTTGTGCTACTGTTTGTCGCCATTCTTCTACTTGTGCTAAAAAGACTTCCACCATTGGCTCATCACTTTCTTTGTTATCCAAATACTGAAATTATCTTTGACAATTTCAATATCGAAAAGTGTCCATTAGACACCTTAAGAGTTGTGCAGTTTAGTTAAAGTCATATGCATGACCCTGTGACCACCCAAACTCATGGGTGTAGCCTAAATTCTTACCATCTCACCCTAAACTCTTACCATCTCACCTCCAAAATTTGAAGCCACATTGTTTCATTTGGTAACTACCTATTTCTTCTCTTACTCTCTTAGCTTGTGATCTGTTTGTTGGGGTAATCAAGAGAACTGCTTTGACTATTTCACTGGATAAAAACAAATTTAAACTGAGAACTATCTTAAGCCCCCATACACACTTAGGTTTTCACAGCTACTTTCTCTCTCTCTCTCTCTCTCTCTCTCTCTCTCTCTCTCTCTGTCTCACACACACACACGCATCTCTTCCTTTTTCTCTGTCTGCCTGTGTGTCTGTCTCTTCTCTGTCTGTCTTTCTATCTTTGGAAGGTATATATCCTCCCTTCTCTGACTACTGGTTTCCCAATGCTTTTATGCTTGCATTTTTCTTCTTACTACCATGCTTTATTTTGTTTTCCTTCTCACTGTGAATAATTGATGTTATTTCAAGTTCTTCCTTCAACATAGTTTTTGTCTTTCACTAGGTCTTCTGCAACCTACAAAATACAAGCTCTGGATCAAAAGAAGCTTAAAGTGTTTCGTTTTGAATTTGAGCAACTACTTGACACAGGAAAGAGTGACCTGCTGCTGTTATTTCCAATTATAGCTGTATCAATAAGTTCCCTCAATTCCTCTTTTATAACCTTAGCCAGCTGAAATATGCCTCTTAATTTTGAATAAGAAAACTTTTCACCAAACCCCTGACTTACCCCATAACATTTGTGTTTTTATTAAAGATTTAAATCATATTATTTAAAATACTCTGTTTTCTCTGTCTCTGTGGAAGATAGCCCTTTTACTCAAGACTAGTGCTTCTCCCAGGGCTCAGTCTGATTCAGTTCCACTGCACCTCCTTGGGGAATCGGCTTTGTGAAGCACCGCCTTTGCTCTTGCAAAAAGCATTAATGTTTCTTCCTCTATTAGTTTTTCCTTCTCAGCAAATAACTATGCTCAAATGCCCCCACCTTAAAAAATTCCTGTGCTCTATTTCTGTCTACTAATTTGCCACTTCCTGACAAAATCTATGCTTTTTAAACAATAATCCATGCTGAATTTGTCTTTCCACTCACTCCAGTTTCTCTTCAGCTCATGGAAATATAGCTTCTGCCTCCACCACTCAACCGGATTTATTAAAGTAACTATGACCTATGCATCATCTCCAGCTTCTTTTGCTTTCCTGTGTATTGATGTGTTTGACCACTTCTTTCTGTAGAAACCATGTTTGAAGCTCTTCACATTTATATTGTTTGAATGGGAGTTTTCTGCTATTCTTTGATTACAACTACTCCTATGATCCCCAAGGTTCATGCTCATGAGATTCTCATGTTTTCAGGAAATATTAGTCTCCTTGGATCACTCAGATACTCAGCCACCTTGCTGCTCAGTGCACTTTCCATGTGAACCTTCAAAACCACCACAGACAGTTGTTTCCCCAGACTGAAGCACGTGTATCAATTTCCTGCAGCTCTTTGTGAATGGAACAGGCAACCCACCTCAGAATGTTCAAAGCCAAAACCTTTCCCTCACATTTCTTTTTTTTTGTAGTTCAGGCTGGCCCTGAGCTCATTATGGTGCCGAGGCAAGCCAATGCGAACTCAGCAATCCTCCTGTCTCTACCTCCCGAGTGCTGGGATGACAGGCATGAGCCACCACGTCCGGCATTGTGGTATGCGGTGTTGATTGTTGGTGGGCGTGTCTCCACGCCCAGCATTATATGTGGTTACTGGGGATCAAACTCAGATCCTTGCGCTTGCGAGGCAGGCACCGGAACCACTGAGCTAACCCTCTGGCCCACATTTCTTCTTCTTAATAAAAGGTCCTACCAATTAGCAAGGTTCACAAATTGAAAACTCAAGATTGATTCTCAAGTCCTTTTTGTCACTAGATCCTGTACCAAAAAAAGACCAAAGTTTCACTGGGTCCCACTGCTGTTTCCTCTAAAATTTCCTTTACTTCTCCTATTTTACCCCTGTCTTCACTGCATTTCTTGAAACTGTTCTCACATAAAGTTTGACTAGTGTAAGAATTCCTACTGTGGATTTCTGTCTCCAAATTTTGTCTTCTCACTCTTCAGTCTCACTGCTGCCCAAGCCACGTACTTTAAGAGAATTCAAAACAATTGTGCCCCTAAATGTCTTAAAAACCTATCTCTCGCTCCTCTTTAAAAGGAATGTTTAAACTTGGTTCATGGCGCCATCTGCAATTCTACCCTCCTCAGCCTCCCAATTGATTATCATCGACACCCTTTATATTTCCTGATGTGACCCACTGTTGTATAGGCAACTTTTTCAACCATGTTAATTCTGGGAAAAAAAAAGTAATATCAAAATTTCTAGCTTGAACCATTTGTACATAGCTAGTGCATACCCAAGTCTTAGAATTTCAGGTTAAAATTCAGATCAAAGTAATCTTCTGGAAGAAACCCTCCCTGATCCTCTGTTAACTACAGATGCTTCTTGTCCTGACAGATGCTTCCATGCCCCCAATTCTATTACCCTGCACTTATTGGTTGATTTTATTGTACTTTTTTGGTCTAGACTATAAGCTCACCATGTTAGAGACATAGTTTTAACAATTTCATGTCCACATTTCAACAATATCTGGCATGTGTTAGTTGTTTAGAGCTGGTTAGTGAATATATTCCTCTCTAGACTACTAAAGTTCTTAGTAAATATACCTATGTACAATATTGTTTAAGTGTAATATATTGTTAATTGCAACAGTTTGAGGGATGTGTAGTAAAATCTTGAATGGTCTACTAAGTAAAAATGTACACAATTACACATTCATGCTCTTTTGCAAATATCAATAGAAAATGAGGACCATGGAAACCGACCCAAACACCAGTGACTGAACCACTTTCAGAGTAATTTCAATTAAAAATTAAACAATATTGTTTGTACAATATTAAATAAATTATAATTTATCTTACTGCTTTGCTGTATATCATTCCTTTTCGTCTTCTATTTTCTGGCAAAACATGAAAGAAATATATCCCAGGTATGGCTTAAAAAACTGCAAAATAGCCTCTCTCCCCCCAAAAAATTTTCAACACAATAGTATAGAGCAATGTTTACCAATCAAATTGTTTATGCAAATAACTGCATCTAGATTGGCTTGTAACTAAGTGCAGTAGAAACTATCATTCACCTCTGATGAGCCAAGCAGATAGCATATGCAAATCTCAGAGCTGCATAATAGCTTTTTCTGGACTTCTAACTTCAGTTTCCTTTCAGAATATTAGTTTTAACAATACATACTAGTCTACAAATCCATGGACATTGATCTGGGCAGATTTTTTTTCTGGCAGAAAGTATTTCAAGATATAAATGTTAACATATACATTGAATGTGAATATTTTTTTAAATAATACCAAATCATAGGATCTACATATGTGCTTAGAGGCTATTCACAGTAAAATTAGCAATCATATCTTTCAGTCTTAGAAAAATTGTGTCAAATGTTCTGTCTTAGAAGATCACATTTCTCTATGGAATTTTGAAATTTACAGAATCTTGTAGGTATTATTTTATTTTGTAGATCTGCTACCAGATATAAAAACTTTACTCCAAATCACATACAGACCTCTTCTTTCTTTTTATTCAGCTACAAAAAGATCACTTTTTAATTTCTATTTATTTTTAACAAAAGGAAGAAGAAAATCTTCCCTCAAAAGGTAACTTTCTTTTTACTGTAGTGTTATTAGTGATTTTTTTCACTCTACTCAATAAATCAGTAATTTTGACAGAATTCATTAAATTCAGCATAATGCATCACAATGATTTAAAAAGGTATGCTGATTATAAAATATAATCCAATGAGTCATATTAAGTCTCTCAAAGACATACTAGAAAACATATTTGAAATGAGAAATCAGTCTTTTCTCTGGTGTATTGTTAGAATTTGTAAAAGGCACCATTGTTATGTCCAGAATCGTGCATGTCACCCTCAAATGTGACCTACTTGAGTATTTCCTCCTAGATTAACTGCATGAGCTAGGTTAATACTATGTTCAGTTCATGCAATTCAGGTACCTTTTACACCGATGCACAAAGTTGCACATTGCCTTTAAATGTATGAAACAAAGAGCAAAAACTTTCACACACTGCTTAAATTGTGAGAATATAGTAGAGTAATTTCCTTCTACTCGTGGCCTGTGCCAGTAGTCTATGACAATAGCTTGCTATCAAATTTAAGACCCTTATTCGGGAGGTTAATGTGAGGTGGGAACTTCATTCAGTGTTATTTTGGCTTAAGGGCATAATGTCACAATTTGGTGCATCCTCTAATGGCTTTTTTTTTTTTTTTCTAAAGGCAGCTTACAGCTTAGACCTAGTTCAGCGAATTTCCTTGTAAGGTCCTTGGAAGACTGGAGGGGAAAAAAAAAGTACAATTGATTGCGTGGCCAAATTTCTGTTCATGCCTGCTTACTGATTTTTGTTCATTTCACAAATAAACAAGGCATGAATACATCAACCCACAAACCATAAACAATAAAGAACTTCATCCTGTAAGTTTGCTACGGCCAGCAGTTTGTGGCTGAATCTGCTATTTGTCATAAGATAAATGATAAAGTGATTGCCATTTGTCACTGAATACACAAGAGGGGTGCTCAGCTGTAAACCATTCAGAGGCAGACAACAGTAAATACTGCCATTCTTACCACTAATTTCCTTTCAAAGGGTGCCCTGAAACTATGAAAATAAAAGTACATTATGTTTGGGGCAAAATTCTTATTATTTTAACCCAAGAAGAAAAAAATCATAGTATAAGAAATAAACATCTGAATACATGCACTTAAAAAAAAACTTGCATTTACTGCAAACTGGAAAGCATACAAACACAAGCCATCTTTTATAAAGAAAGGTGTTTTATAAAGTTGAACACTGAATTTAATTTATATGTATTGTTCCCACTTTTGTACTGTTCAGTGATTTTTAATACAAACTTTTTTATGTTTCTGAGAGTCACTGGTGCTTGACGGCTTTCAACTATATTAATAGAGGTTATAACAGCACCCATACATTAATATAGTCTGTGTTTTATCTAAACTCTGATTGAATTTAGGGAGTGCCTAAATTTTGTGTTGCTATAGTTGCTGCCGATTACATGAACTTCATTAATTTCTTTGAGAGGCTACACAACAACAAAACAGGGAAATAAAAAATGAAAATGACAGATTAAGAAAAAGAAGTGAGCTTCGTGAAATTTCAGAGCTAGAATATTCATTAGTGGCAAAACTTCCCACC
>PVIC010005289.1:15000-58551 GCA_004025085.1 Thryonomys swinderianus
GAACTGACCATGAGATTAGCTGGCATTAGACTGGGAAGGAAGAACGAAACACTAACTGTTGGTTTTAGAAAGCCAAGTAGACTTAAGAGACCGGGTTGGAAAAACACAGACCCTGAGCTTTTCTTCACTCCCCTGAGCTACACTTACCTCTGCCCTCCTTCTAGTCTCCTTTGCCAATAGACCCAATCCTGTCTTTCCACCCAAAGAGGCTGCTCTCTTATCTATGGAGAAGCAATAATTACCTTTTCCCAGCATCAGTCCTCTTCACAGCCACAAGAACCACCCAAACACATCTGACTTATAATTAAACCAATATTCTGGGGAAACATCTCTCATAAGGCATTAATGGGGTTTTCTTAGGATAACAGTGAGCTTCTATTAGAATAGTTGTGATAAAAGAGCAAGCTTGGACCCTGAGTTGTTCTCTTTCCTTTTTTTCAAAGTGATCTCTCTTCCTCTCCTGCATGAATCCTCACAATGATGAATTTGCTGTTCTGGAACTGGCCAAGGGGTGCCCCACAGAAGCTAAACCGATAAGGGTACCTAATCTTAAATTCAACCTGCAAAACCATGAGCTAAGCAACCCTCTTTTTTTTTTTTTTTTTTTTTTTTTTTTTTTTTTTTTGAGACAGGGTCTTGCTTTGTAGTTCAGGCTGGCTCTGAGCTCACTATGTAGTCCAGGCAAGCCTTGAACTCAGCAATCCTCCTGCCTCTGCCTCCCGAGTGCTGGGATTACAGGCGTGAGCCACCACACCCCGCACTGTGGTATGTGGAATTGATGGCTGGTGGGTGTGAGTCACCACGCCCAGCATTCTATGTAGTTACCGGGATCAAACTCAGGACCTTGCACTTGCCAGGCAGGTGCCAGAACCACCGAGCTAACCCTCCGGCCTGCAACCCTCTTTCTTTATAAATTAACCAGTCTTGGATGTTTTATCATAATAACAGAAAATGGACTAATGCAAGACCTTAAAAGTAGCTGGAGCCAGAAGAGGACAGAAGGAGGAATGAAACAAAAAAAGAAGACTGAAAAATTCCAAGGGTGAGAAAAATCTGATCTATTTGCTCATTCTGAGGCATAAGAGTATACATGTGAGGATGAGACAAGGACCTCTTGGATTAATGGTTATCTTAGCCAATAACCAGAAACCAAAGGGAGACTTCAGACTTTAAACTTACAACTGCAACCCACTGAATTGAGCCATTAACCTGGAGGCTCTTGGAGGAAGACTCTCTCCCAGAGTTCCCACTAAAGAATGTAGTATCACTTATACCTTGGTTTCAGTCTGGACCACCAAATTCCTCATTGTGTTTGTTAAGGCAGCAACAAAAAACAATACTCTCATGACACAAATGAACACTTTCCTATCTGATACAGTAATATGAAAATGTATGATATAGATATTGATGAGTCCATTGTACATAAGAAACAGTCTGACATCATGAAAAAGATATTATAACCAGACATGGTGGCGTATGCCTTTTATCCAAAGGCACTCTGGGAAGCTAAGGCAGGAAGATCACAGGTTTGAGCCCAGCCTAGCAACCTAATGAGGGCCACTTCAAAATTGGAAGGGACTGAGGTTGTAACTCAGTGAGAAGGCTCCAGTAGTGGGTAAAAAAGACCCCTCTGCTGACTGCAAAGTGATTACTATCTAGGGGAAAAACAGTTCTTCCAACAGAAAATTATATTGTAAGAAAGCAAATCCTTTCAAGGGCCCAGCGGCAGCAGAAAGGATGGAGTGTCTAACAAGGAGGTCTCACAACTCCTCAGAGGAGGGAGACATTAATTAAGGATGTACAAGAAGAAAAGAAATCATGATCACCAGCATCTAACTGGGAATTTTGTTAAATACAATTGAAATAACCCAGAAGAGGTATCCATGTTTAAGCAAAGAAGATACTCACACATTAGGCTTTTTACTGAAGAATGCCTCACTTAAAATTACTCAGGGTGCCATTTCTTTAGCTTTTAAAGCTGTAAATGGTTCAAAATATCATGATACTTTTACAGTTTTGTAGATGATTTCTAGTCTTATTTTACATAGACCTCTGTGTCAATTAGTGTAACATTTAATATATATCAATATTTTGAAAAATGTTAAATTCTTTATCAAATACTTGTAACAGCCATAACTTAACCAAGGAATATTACAACAAAGTATAATTAAGTGACTATATGATTTCCATTCTCTATTTACAGTCAGAGTATATTCATTCAAACATTTGCTTAAGTGTCTCAGTCTGTTTGGGGCTACTACAATGTAATATCTGAGTTACTATAATTTGTAATGAATAAAAATGTATTTTATCATAGTCTAGAAGCTTGAAGATCAAGATCAGGCCTCTGACATCTAGCAAGGATCTTTTAGTGCAGAAGGCCAAGGAGGCAAAAGGGGACCAAACTCATCTGTGTTAACCCATATGTGGCTTAATACACCTACAGTGATATTAATCCACTCATGAGGGAGGAGGCCTCAGGGCTTTCTTAACTCTCAAAGGTCCTATTTCATAATTGTGCTGTAACAATTAAATTTCAACCTGAGTTTTGGTGAGGACAGATGCTCACACCATATCACTAAGTAAGCTCTAGACAGGAGTCAACATGATTGAATACTCACTATCTTCAAGGCAATGAAATACATGCCTTATAAATCCTCAGATAATTTTAATCATAGTTCTATGCTCAATGGGTGACAACCACTTGTAGCAGTTGTGTAATTTGCTGAAGATAACAAAATGGGGGCAGATACAAGAGTCAGGAGTAGAAGCGGGAGCCCTCAGAGTGCAGAGCTGAAACTCAGGTACCAGTGTGGAGCTTGAGGACTGGGAGAGGCTGACATTTTGTCTCTCTACAAGACCATGCTTACTCCTAACCTTCACTCACTCTTGAATGCCAGTGGCTTTACATTCATCAACATCGACTTCCGAACTTGCACACACGAGTACACACACGTGCACACACGCACATGCATACACTCATCCCTCACTCAGTCTTCCCCATCTAATGAAAAATTCTTGGTGTGCTTCCTTTCTGTATTTGATCTGCTCAGTCTTTCTGTGTTCTTACTTTTTTCTCTCATGTTCTTGCTTTTGCCAATGAAATCTTTTTGTATTTATCTAATCATTTGTATGTGGAAAACAATCTACTTGCTGGACATTATTTCATGTCTGTGGTAGTTTAAATTTTTCAACAATGTTTGATTATGTGCAAACAATAATAAATTTTCAACCATCTACACTAATGAAAGGAATAATAAATTATGTAACTATCTAGTAATACATGTTTCATATATGCCTCTATATGATGTCCTACTGCTACTTTCTAGCTGATTGTACATGAGTTTTGTAGTCCAGGTAAGTATGTCTCCATATATGTTATCACCCAAAAACTTGGGTCTCTTAACCTGAAATTTCTTCCCATATCATTCTATACCACCAACCCTAGCACCAAGCTCAAATGGTTCTCAATTAATAGTTGTACTTATATACTTGATCATCAACAGAATAACTTTGTAGCTCACCAGACTGCTTTTTTCTATTTATTAAAATCCTAAGGTAATAACTTATACCATATTGTTTATTTGTTTTTTCTAGTTCTCTTTCCTCTCTGTGAAATGTAAGATATATGTAACTCTGTGCTTTGGTTTGTACCCTCTAGAGACCAGATGTGCACAAGACTTGTGTTTCAGAGTCTCAGTAAGGCCAAGTTCCTTCAGTAATGACATGCACAGTACAGAGTTAACCTTATCTAAAGAGAGGCCTGGCCTTTGCTCTCATCTACTGGGAGGTAACCTCTAAACCCCTAGAATTTATGTTTACCTGAGGAACTGGGGAGCTGATCAGTAAGAATTATGGTGGAAACCCTGAAGTACATTTCCCCAGTTCCAACCTCTAGAGGAACTGATGATTGGATGAACTCAAAGTAAGGACTGGAAACTAAAGGCCACACAGTGAACAAGACATAACTGAGCTCCAGAAAAAACACGGACACATAAATTGTCCCTCCATGGCCATACCTTGGGCTGTCTTCATCTCCAGGCAGAGAGGAGCTGACACTCTGGTTACAAAGGGTGATGATGAACTAAAACTGTAGATTAGTCCTCTCTTTGCCTTTGGAGCATGGGTTTTCCTTTGGCCTATTAGAATTGTATTCTTTCTCTCTCTAATACTATAATCATAAGCATAGTGCTTTTCCAAGTTCTGTGAGATACTAGAAAATTATCAGTCTTGAGGGTAGTTGTGCAGGGCCCTGAATTTCAGCTGATGTCTTAGTGGGGACAGTCATGTGGATCTGTGGCCTCTGGGTGTGCAATTTGTTCATCATCTGGGTGTATTACAGGTATACTGCCACCATATAGCAGGATGTCAGACTCTAAGCACATAGCTATAAATTAGTGGTGCAAATTACGGTCCTGCATCCTCTTACCACATCAATCCTGACAGCATTCTCTCCCAAATATATCTGACTGGTTTATCTTCCTTCACACAGACCTTGGCTATGGTGTTGTGACAGGGTGGCTGAAACTGGGAGATATTTTTACTCTGTGGACTTAGGAATATAAGCAGTTGGAGAAAGGTTTAATGTATTTCTGCATTCCATTTACCTTGAAACCTTAATCATTCAAGTGTCTGTGAATCCTGTTGAGGTTTAACTCTCCTTGACTAGAAGTAGTGGCCAATTCAAGACCAACTGAACCCGTATGACAAGTGGTAATGATAGCTTACTGATTCCCTGTTTACTGAAAGATATTTGTGTGCAGGGAAGCGGCATTTGAAAATCAACCATTCTGATTTCCCTTGTGCAATTTAAAAGCTAGGTGATTATGGGAAAGACTTACTCAAAGTCTCACAATTTAAGTTCCCCAAATGGAACTGTGACAGCAGAAAAATGAACACTTTGCTGTCTTCCATTTGAACTGTTTCATTCAGGAGATAATTCTTGTACTTTAGTCCTCAACCAACAACATACAATTGTCAAAGGTAGAAAAAAGAAAAGGATCCTATATCTTAAAGCTGTTCAATTTCAGAATTCAACTCTAATCTAAACTTATGGGCAATAATGCTGAAATTAGAGGCGAAAGCTAAAAATATTTTTACTAATTTTTTGCTTAGTACATTGTCTTTTTCCATAAATTGTGTTATACATTATAAAAATCAACAAAGGTTATCGGAAAACATTTTCATTATTTTATATAGTACTGAAAATGAACATGACACTGTACAGTAGTTTATATATTCCATTTCCTTTCTCTTTATAGCCTATTTCATTTTCTCTCAAACTGTTATTATTATCATGGCACCCAAATTTGAGCTATGCAGCTCCCTCAGGAGGTCAGGTACACACGCTGTCTCTCAACAAATAAATCAGACAGTGGGAGGGCTGTTTGTGTGATGTTAACAACACTCCCCACAGGACACAGAGCAAGTCACTTTTGTAAAATTTCTCAGAGCCTTGGAGGCAGATTCAAGAACGGATAACAACTAACGGATCATTCTGCTTCTCCTGTGGAAAGCCCTACCGACAACTGCTTTAGACAAAGAGTCAGTCTCTCCCTCCCCCTCCCCCTCTGCAACTGCTGCTTTCCTCCCCTCCCCCCCTTGCCCCTTCCTCATGTTTTTCTCTTTGACTCTCCCGAAAAGCTTAAAGAAACAGAAACAACCAAGAAACTCTTGGTGACTAAAACAACGGCCTGATTCTGGTCTAACACTCTGGGCCAAGGTCTATGCTCACGAATCTATGCTTACAGACAGTATAACCCAACAGATGTCTCAGTTATGCAATGTTAATATTTATTTTTCTGAAACCCACGTGTTGTGATCTTCCTGAAGGGAAGCCCTCAAGTAAATTTCATATCATTTTTTAAAAAATGAAAAGCCAATGGTCTTTTTAATTAGACGAACCAGCCAAGATAAGAAACATGATGTGTTAAGTTATCCAGCACATCATAACCCATTTTATGTAATAGATATTTTGAAATATAATATTGGCACTGATGTATTGGTACACATTTAGAATAAGATGACATGTGATTTTTACTGATGCCTTTGTTAATGGCATAGGTGAAGCAACACTATATCAAGTCGTGGAGGTCACGGCAACTTACCCTCTCTCACTAAGACCTCTGTGAAGAAGAAGTGGCGGGGTATACAAGCTGCATTTCTGTTGTTTTTCTTTTGCAGTACTGAGGACAGAATACAGCGCCTCATCCGGGCCAGGCAATGCTGTACTACTGAGCTCCACTCCAGCCTCCATGTACTTTATAGTCGCCTTCTTCTTTAGAATATTTTCTTTCAAAATACTAGATAACACCCACCAATCTTCTACAAGGAGAATAAGATATTTTATGCAATAGGAACTCAATATATGCTTATTAAATTGAACCATTCTCCTAATCTAAGCCTTTCCACTGTGAACTCTGAAAGGACCATTCCTTGGTGAACATCTTAAACATACTCCATCCTCACAACAGAATACTGTACATAGCTGTTTGCATTAATTAAATCTGGGCTAGAATGAGGAAAAACTAATTCCTCATGGTGCCATACAGTAGAAGTTCCAGTTTAGCCTAATCCAAGTCTCCATTATGTTATCATTTTGAAACCGTCATGCCTTCATGCTTATATAAAGATATAACTCATTTTGAGTTTTAATACTGGTTAAAATATGATATTTTCAATCATCCTACTATAGTGTCGTTTAATGGGTGCCTGGCCAGACTGGGTCCAGTGTGACTCGGCTTCTCTCCCTGTCCATTCCCTGTTCCACCTTCATTCTGTTTTATTTTAATATCAATGTGGATGACCTACCCAACGTTTTAATCTCAGAATTTATGGACTTACTCAAATCAGGTTAACTTTAATTCCATGTTCCATTGACCATTCATACCATGGTCACTCTCTTGACTTTGTTATCATCTAGAATGATGCCGCCTCAGAAGTTTTAAACTCCTACACCTCACTTCCTGGCCACAGCCTCTGAGGCTCTTGCTTCCTCTATTTCTCCTCCCATTCCCTTCTCATGTTTGCCCATCCAGGGCTGCACCTTGATATTTCTTCTGAATCTTCTATTATTAGATGTTGCTTGAGGTCTCTGAAGCAATGCGCCTGTTACCTGAGCTCTAAATTCTTACATTCATCTAGGCACTAACTTCCAGCTAGATCTTCTGGAGTTATGTCACATTCAATAAAATCCAGGTTCAAATCTTTCCATTAGTCTATGGTCTCTAGATGCTGACACTATTAACTATTCCACCTTCAGAGTGAGGCTGCCGATGTTTAGAGAATTTCTCTCACCATCAACATAGGATGAGTCATCAATTTTTGTCTGTATTAGCAAAAAAACAAACAAACAAAAAAATCAACCCTAGAATTCATCCTTTAACCAGAAAATCTTCATTTCATCCCTAAATTCTTTGATGGTATTCCTTCATCCAGTGCTGTGCAACTCTTCCCAATTTAGAGCATAGAACCAGTGACAATCACTGTTATGTTATAGGGTAAGCAGAGAAAGAAATATTTATTTGCCATCAGGTATAAAAACAGGCTTCAGATCTTAATCTCCAGCTTTCTTAAGTCATTGCCCCACAAATTAAGTGCTTATGGGATCAAAGTCTCCATCTATCTGTAGTCTGTTAATGTTGACAATAGACCAGAGAAAATATATGCTAATTTTGGAGAGATTTTTCTAAGACGTTTGTTCTCGGCATAACATCTAAAGCCATCACAGTGTGGCTTTTCCCTACACTGGACCCATGGAGACTATAAACCAAATGATCTACCAAAACCCACCATCATTTTGGACCCCGTTCACATTTACTCATAATCCTGTGGTTCTCTTCTTAGCCAGACTTCTCAGAGTTTTCTCATGTCTGTCCTGGAGGGGCTCCAGGAAGGTATGTTAGACTCAAGCAAACCATGTATTTCAGTACCTTTCAAATGACTTGTACTTCTCCATTCTACCACTGTTCAAGGAGACCAAGTGAGAGAAGGTATTGCCTTTCATTCAACATGCTCAGCATCTTGCAAATTGTCACATTCAACATATGTCTTCCAGTGGATGGAGGGGTGGGGAACAATATCCTTTACCAGTGCCAAGGTAAGTTGCAATATACATTTGACTGTGACCTTTAGGAGTTACAGCATTTCATTTGGATTTTAGCAAATGTTGAAGACTTATGTCCTAGACAGGAAGACAGACTTCGGAAGTACTCATCAGACTGGGCATTATTCTTTCCTTTAAAAGAACTTCTTCATATAGAGTTGGAACCACAAATGAAAAGAAAAACGATATAATCCAATATACAATATGTTGCCATTTTTTACGTTAGTCCTCCCCTTAGCTGGAAACTATACTGTAACTTGGAGTTACAATATGCAAACAAATAAATTAAAATATATAATTCTATCACTAAAGCCTTTATTTTTGGGGGTGTAGGGACCAACGGTCAAACTCAGGACCTTGCCCTTGAGAGGACAGCACCTGTAACACAGAGCTGCCTTCCCCTTGTCTTTCCCTATTTTTGGTTGTTTTAGCCTTCATATTTCATTTTCTGTCTTTAGCAGTGAACTAATGCCATGCTCTCTGTAACTGACCCCCCACCATGGGCAAATCAAGAATGTGTGCTCCCGTGCTCAGCAATGTGTAGGACGGGGACTCCCACCTCTCCGGGGACACTAGTTCCTCTGTAGGCCCAAGGCCAGGCCTCTGAGAAGCTGGATCCAATCGGCTGGCCCTGATGTCTTCTGGGTGGGTTAGGTGAGGCGCTCCAAGTGTGGCAAGGCTGCAAGGCCTACTCAGGTGTAGCTACAGGAGGCACTGCTGCTCCCAAGCTGAAAGAAACCACACACAGACAAGGAGCTACAAGAAAGTCAGTCCCCTGAAGCAGGCAGGACTGGACACACCTCTTCCTCCTTGCTTCATTCGGTCTTCCTCTGGTGCCCCCTATTGGCAGAGTCTAATTCAAATAGAAAAGTAGTGAAAGACTCAGCAGTCTCTGGTGAATGTATAGTAATGAGGCTGAAAGACAGTAATGTAACAACTGGGACAAGCAGGTTCTGTCTTCAGATGTTCTTCACACACGTTTCTTCACTCCTGTGCCTTCTGCTCTCAATGCAGTGGCTGACATTCAGATCTCATGCCCAAGTCATTCTCCAAAATATGCATATTGGAAAATTTCCACGTGGAAAGAATACACAGTTTAGATTCCCAATCCAATTCTGACAACTAGGTATTATCATTGTTTAATCTGACAGAGTGTGAAAGTCTTTCAATTTCATTGCTGTACTAACTCAGGTCGTGAGATTAAGATATTTAGTGTGTGTGTGTGTGTGTGTGTGTGTGTGTGTGTGTGTGTGTATGGTGAAATGGCTTTTCATAATTTATGGAACTTTTGGGGAGGGTACCAGGGATCAAACTCAGGACCTTGCACTTGTGAGGCAGGCTTGATACCACTGAGCTAAATTCCTAGCAACTTATATTGCTTTTTGAACATTAGGTGTTCTTAGTAAATGCAGAATGCTGTCATCTGCTATGTATTTCACCATTGTTTTCCTTTGCCTGATAGATCGTTTGCCTTTTGCTTTTTTGCTTTGCTCTCCTGACATATTTCTTCATTACTAGTGCTTTTATCTCAATTGACATAGTGAGCTGTGTCAACAATTTTTTTTTTTTTTGAGACAGGGTCTCGCTTTGTAGTTCAGGCTGGCCCTGAGCTCACTATGTAGCCCAGGCAAGCCTCGAACTCAGCAATCCTCCTGTCCCTGCCTCCCGAGTGCTGGGATTACAGGTGTGAGCCACCACACTCAGCTCCCCCTCCCTTTTAACACACTCATACTATCATTCTTGCTACTTTACAAAGCAGCTCTGGAAGTCCACTTGCATGTTTTCATGAGGTGTGATCCAAAATATGGCAAATGCTGTGGTTGTGTGCCATCGGATAGAAAGTCAGGTGTATAGAAAAATCAGGTGAGTCCTCATCTGATTTCATAATATCTGATATGGTACAATTTCTAGCTTGTCCCTAAGTCAAAATAGCTACACAAGTTAAATGTTCTAAACCAGGTCAGGACATCAAGGTAAAAATGGCAGAGCACCACTAAGGACTCATGAAAGAAGACTTCCAGAACTCCTTCAGAAAGTGGAAAGAGCTATGGGATACGTGTGTTTGAAATGAAGCGGAACATTCTGAGGTGAATTAATGCGTCTTTTACTGTGACAGTGTTTTAATGTAAATCTTTTTTTTTGATTCTCTGTCATACAAAGTTCCTGCCCATTTTATTCAGGGTAAATGTCCAGTTCCTTAAAATGGTTATAAGAACTTTCTAACCTTACAAACCATTCTTTACATTGCTGCTTCTGCACCAAACTAATGGCTACCTTGCTATTTTCTCAACATATTGGTGTGCTGCTGCTGGGCTTTTTCTTCAGGAATTTTCCCCCTCAGATACCTGTGGGATTAACTACAACTCTTTCATGGTTCTGCTTAAAATTCCCCCTCTCAATAAGGTCTATGTAACCGTTGAAACAGAAATGCTGAAAATTCTGGTGTCTCCAAAGTTTCTTCACACTAACCCCCAAAATACATTTGGAAATCTCTCTGAATGTGACACAAGAAAAATTTTTAAAATAACTGTCATAGAAGAGAAAATATATAAAATAAAATAATTTTAAAATCAGAGAAGCATTGTAGGAGAAATAATGAAAGATAGAAACAAAAGAAAAATTTCTCACATGTGAATTAAATACCTCCAAACATTTCATATGTCACATAGATTTGAGCAAAATCAATTTAAAAGGTTTAATTTAAGACACGTAAAGGCAACACATTAGTGTCATAAAAATGAAAATAAATAAAATAAAATAAGAGTTAAAGGTCATTGTTAAAGGCAGTAAAATCTCCTTTCAGATTTACTTTCCACTAAACTAAATAGCAATGAACATACGTAAAAGTTCTGTATAGATTTTGATCAGCAAAGACAATGGTAGTAATAAAACTAATGATATGTTATGCACTTGGTGCCTAAAACTACTTTAAGTGGCCCTTTCAGCACATCTACTTCTCACCAAAAACGCAGAAGGCATGTCTTAGAGTTAACTTGAATCACACATAGGGGTCGGGACTCTGGCCGGAAGGAAATATGTGCAGCTGGAGTGTTCATTGGTGGGGACTTGAGAAATTATGTCAACTCACTTGGCAGAAATAAACGCTGAAATGTGTAGAATGAGTAACTAAAAGAGACAATGATATTAAGATCTTCACATTAAGTGTACTAATATAAAAAGGTAATACCTACAAAAGTACATTAATTATGTAGAATATCATTGTGGACAATATAGCCATAAAATTAAGTACGAATATTAAAAAAGTATATGGAAATTCTACTTTATGTGATTAAAAAATTAGTAACATGTTAATGATAGGAAAGTAATAATTCTTTGCACAGTTCAGACTGCCAAGGAAGCAAAAGGGTAAAACAGGAAAAATAAAAGGAAGTGATTTGATCCTATTGTTAATTAACAGTTTTTGACCACCTGAATAGTTAGTGGAAAATGGACTTAAGATTTAGTCTGCTCACTGGAAATATTGATATCATTACAAGTACAGTGTTACTGTTTTCTATTCTTAATATTAATAAAATGAAACCAAAATATTTAATATGACAAAAAACAAAAGCAAAAAGATAGTGTCAATACAGGGCATCAAGCAAGATAAAAGAGGACAAGCCACAAAACTATCACATAAATAATCACTAAGAAAGAATAGATTGATAAAATCATGCTGAATATTATTATATAAAGGATATTGAAGACATATCTAAAAAGTAAGCCAGAAATGTACCTCAAAAATAGAATGTAAAATTAGATTAGTATATAACAGAGAGAAAATTGGCCATTAATACTAATTTTTAAAGAATATATAGGAGAATGTTGTCATTTTATTAAGAAATTGTGATCTAAATGGTCATTTAACAATGGTGAGCCTAAACATGCTGAATAACAGCATACAAATATTAGCATACAATTTGAAAAAGGAGCCAAACATCCCCAATGGAGGAAAGACAGCTTCTTTAACAAATGGTGCTGGAAGAACTGGGCTTTAACCTGCCAAAAGCTAAAGCTAGACCTATCTCACCATGCACAAAACTAAATTCACAATGGATTTGAGACTTAAACATTAAAACAGAAACAATAAACCTGCCTGAAAACAGGTTAGGTAAAACTCTTGGAGACATTGGCTTAGGCAGAGACTTCAAGAATAAAACCTCTATAGCACAAGAACTAGCAGAAAGAATCAACAAATGGGATCTCATCCTACTAAAAAGCTTCTGCACAACAAAATAAATCACTGGCACTGCTAAAAGACAACCAACAACATGGGAAAAGTGTTTACTAGCTGTTTGTCAGATAAAGGGCTATTATCTACAATATACAAGGAACTTAAACAAATCAGTCTCCCCAAGTTTAAAGACCCAATTCAAAAATGGGCATCTGAAATGATCAGACACTTCTCAGAGGCAGAAGGCAAAGCAGCCAAGAAGCATATGAAGAAATGTTCAACATCGCTGGTCATTCGAGAAATGCAAATGAAAACTACACTGAGATATCATCTCACTCCACAAAGAATGGTCACTATTACAAAATCAACCTACAATAAATGCCGGCGAGGCTGTGGGGAGAAAGGAACCCTTCTCCACTGTTGGTGGGATTGTAGACTTGTGCAACCATTGTGGAGATCTGTGTGGAAATTCCTCAGAAAACTAGGACTAGAGGTCCCATTCGACCCTGCTATCCCCCTGCTAGGAATATACCCAAAAGAATTTTAAAAATTACATTGGAAAGACAGATGTACAACCTGTTCATAGCAGCTCAGTTCGTGATAGCCTAATCTTGGAAACAACCCCAATACCCATTAACTGGAGACTGGATAAAGAAGATGTGGTTTTTTTTAAAATGGAGTATTACTCTGCCATAAAGAATGACAAGATTCATTCATTTATGTGCAAATGGAGACACCTGGAGGACACACTAATAAGTGAAATAAATAGAACACAGATATGCAAATACCAGATCTTTTCTTTGATATCAACACCTGTAGAGGTAAAGGAGCTCTAGAATGTATGATAGTTTTTGTAGAATGGGAAATATCCAAAAGGAATTTGGTGTGGGAATGTAATGAGGGGAAAGAATAAATATGATTCAGAAAAAAATAAAAGAGTATGTATATAGGGGGCGCAGAGGGAGGGGGTGGGTGGGCAGGTATGTGGGTAAAAATGAGAATTGACCTGTGTCACATATTGGTACAAATTCCCCAATGTTGTGTGTGATTCTGAGCTGTGTATATAACATACCAATAAAGTTTATTGAATAATGAAAAAAATATTAGCATACAAATAATAGCATACAAATATTTAAAGCAAAATCCAGAGGAAAAATAGTCAAGTAGGAAGTACAGTACACCATTAATAGTCTATGATAGATCATTTAGACTGAAATATTAAAACTTTTATAATATGGGTATTATAATTACAGGCTGAACTAATGATTTAATTAATCTGCTGAATAGTTATGTGTGGAACAAAAATTGCAGTGATCATATTTGATGACCACATGGAAATTGAACAAAGATTATTTAACATAAATACAACAAATATAAATATAACAAATATCCACCATCCTCTTCTCTCCTCGTAGAGAAGACAAAGCTTTCTAAGTAACAGTTAATTTTATTTATTTATTTATTTATTTGCTTACTTACTTACTTGCTCTTTTCTCTCTTAAAAAGACCTGACGGGAGTTAAATTTCTTGAGTTGTAATTGAATAAATGTGCAGTAAAAGCATTAAAAGAGAACTATACAGGGAAACTTTCAAAGCTGCGTTTCAAGAATACTTAATCATTTTAAGGATTTATTCTTGACTACTAAATAAGAAAGAATGAACCAAAAGGAAAACTGAAGCAGTGGAAGAAAGGAAAGAAGGAAGGGAAGGTGGGGGAAGGACAGGGAAAGGGAAGGAGACAGGGAGACAGAGAGAGAGAGGGGGAGGATGAAGAGGGGCAGAGGGAAAGAGAGAACGAAAAAGAAAAAAAGTCATGGAATAATCAACGTTGAGGAATTATAATTAATAAATTAGAAAACAAATAATTTTATACATATATCAGAATTTTGAATATGTGTAAAGGAAAACAAAGAGTGAAAATTTAGCAAAGAAATCTAATTAAATGAACGTGGGAAAGAAGGGAAAAGAAAAGAAGTATATTTGCTAAATCAAGATAGAAGAAAAACATATTTTATTTATATTTTATAGAGGATTTTGGTAATACATTTGCAACTTTTTCATGTATCTTTTCTAGGAAAATACACCTTTCCCATACTGATTCAATATAGTTGGAAAGTATTAATCATGCAAAACACAAGAAAGAAGAAATTGAATACAATGGAAGAAGTTTTCCTTCAGAACACAGCAAAGCTGAGGATGTCAGTCGGGGGAGAACTTGTTAATTTATCATGAGAGTCATCTACCTCCTGAGACAGCCTTTATGTGGCTGCCTCTCAAGGAAGATTTTGTGGCAAATACATCCTGGCAGGCAAAGGTCAGGCAAATCTGCTAGAAGCTTCCTTTTAAATTTGGAAATTCTTACATTCAGAGTTCACCAGCTGTGATGATAAATACCTACATGGGTAAAACCCATGCCACCCTCTTCCATGTTGCCACCACAAGACACAGAGCTCACAGGGACATGAAGCTCATGCAGCATGCTATGCAGCAAGCAACCTCGTCCTTTGTCTCTTAGGCAGGAGTTGGGTGTCTTCTGTCAGCATTTCTGAGACCTGCTGAGTGTGGCCTGCTCATTTGTTAGTTTGTAAAGTGATTACAATCTCAGACCTTTTGTAGACCTTTATAACATCACAGAAGAACTTCTCGAACCTTTAAGAGACAGAAATTCCCAGTGCTATTTAACAAAGAAGATGGGCTATTTAATTATAGTATCTGTACTAAATCTCTGCTAGCAGTATCTTTAAAAAAGTAAAACATACTGTAACAAGAGAAAATAGACATTCTAAATTAAATGACAAATTGAATCCAACAATGTACTAAAATTTTAATAAGCCATAATTATTTAAGATGTATTTAAGAACTAAGTTTGATATTGGAAATCCAAGATGTAATTATCTTAATTGACCCAAAGAGGAAAAATACTCCTCTTTTTTTTTTTTTTTAACCTTACTCTGAGTGCAGGAAAGAATCAGAGAAGGAGTAGTTCCTCTGGTAAAGGAAGGTTGTCTAGAGAAAGTGCAGTATTTAAATTGTTCCCCAAGGGGAAAAAAAATACTCATTTCAAGAAAAAGTCAAATGGATCATAGTCAAACTATTGAAATGGATTTCTTGTACATTGTTGAAAAGTAAAGATTTGGGATAGTGGCTGGTTGCCAGGGAAAGAAAAAAAGTACCTTTTCAAATTTCATATAAATGATGCCGTAGTATTTTATTAGCAGTAATTCTGGGTCAGAGAAGAAAGGAGTGACACCACATGAGAGGGAGGTAAAAAGAAAATAAACTTCTCTTTTAAAGAAGAGATTCAAAATCTATTAAACTTATGCTTACAGAGTACCCATTCGATTGGCCCATCCTCCCCTTGTGCTTTGACGTTATTTTGCTTTTGTTTTTGACTTTGAAACATTTACTTTCACTGCAGCACTGGCTTTATGACAAAACACAGAACCTTTTCTAATTCAAAATTCACAATCTTGTTACCAGTCCTTGATTAAGAATATTTGTTTCTCAAAGAGCTACAGATTTCAACAACATACTGTGAAAAAGTAGCATGGTGTGTCTATTTCATGTTAGTACATGTGATTAATTGATGCTTAGTCATATCAGAAGCACTTTTTTTTTCCTTTTTTTAAGACAGGGTCTCGCTTTGTAGTTCAGGCTGGCCCTGAGCTCACTGTGTAGCCCAGGCAAGCCTCGAACTCAGCAATCCTCCTGTCTCTGCCTCCCAAGTGCTGGGATTACAGGTGTGAGCCACCACACCCGGCAGAAGCACTTTTATAGAAATATTAAGTATGTAAACAACATTCTTAATTTTTCAAATTTTCATGGTACAGTGAAATGACTTTGGTGGCAAGAAAGTTATGACAGAAAATTATCCATGCCTGGAAAATTCATTGTTCAATTCCTTTGCTTCCCAGTTTATCAATATTCATTTCTTATTAGTGAGACCATGGGATATATAGATAATAGGTTTTTTTTTCTCATAACAGTGCACAGGGGCAGTATTTATTGTTTGTTGAGTACTGTCAGTATATTTCTGTCTATTCTCAAATTTTCTAAGTTCCTGATGATGTATTTTTTTTTTAACTGAGGCTAAATTTGGTAACCCAACATTGAGTGCCTTGAACATAGTAATGCATGGAAATAAAGAAATGTTCAGAGGTCAATAGGCAATAAGTTTTAAATTATCTTAGAGATTAAACACACTTCTGACATTTTACTATTTCAAGACCTGATTATGCAATGACTCAGTGAGTCATTCACTTTGTATTAAGTGACAAATTTC
Source organism: Thryonomys swinderianus (assembly GCA_004025085.1). Classification (NCBI taxonomy): domain Eukaryota; kingdom Metazoa; phylum Chordata; class Mammalia; order Rodentia; family Thryonomyidae; genus Thryonomys; species Thryonomys swinderianus. The sequence continues at coordinate 31,561 of PVIC010005289.1, forward strand.
CTATGCACAGTGGTCAAATGTTGGCTTGATAATCAAACATACCTATAGCTAGAGAAAGAGATACTTCCTGATAGAAGGAAATGGGAAGCAAAATAACAACCAGCAAACTCTAGAATACATTGAGAGGTTGTCTCTGCCAGAAGTTAACGTGGAAATTGTTTTTCAGGGTAGTTCCTCACACTCCCTGCATATAACCTTAAATATAGTGAAGAAAGAGAAAGACTTCACAAAGGCTACAAAGAGAGGTGTTGATGTAGGAAAAGACAGTAAGCCTTCTGAAACAACTTAGAACAGCTTGGAATACTATAAACTCTAGTTTTACATGTAAACCAGAAAGCAAAAAATGAATATCTTAAACTATTGCATCTAAAAATTACAACGAAGTAGTAAAAATGCATGACACAAAAATATCCCAAGGAAATGTATGTGACATGAAATTGCCTATTAAAAAGAGATTGAATTTAATTCCAGAAGTACATAATATCAGAACTTATATTTTAATTTTTAATTTTTTGTTTTCTCACATTTTATTTTTTCATTTATTGAGTTTATGGGTACATTTTAGATGTACATTATGATCACATTCAACATTAAAATTTGTACATATACATGATATGTTTTGATTCTAATTTTTTCCCATTCCTCTTCATTCCCTAACACCCTACAGCTTCCTAGGACTCAGATGTCTAAATACCGTGTCACTTCTCCAGTACGAGAAACTGAAGGCGTAAATGAGGCCCAGAATGCACGATAGGTATTGTGAAATAGGAGGAAAGTGTTCAGAGGGAAAAGGGAAACGAGGGGCAGGGGAAAGTAAAGAAGGGAAAGAAAAAATGTGATGTAAAAACAAAAATGGAAACAAAGTTGATGATGTATATCTTTAAACTATGTTATTAGTTCTTTGTATTTCTGATCAAATAGCATTTTCTTACACCCTTTATTAGTTCTATAGTTGCTTTTCTAGTCTTCCAGCAAGCAATCTCTATAGATTATTCCTAGCTGTGATCAACTCTTTTGCTCAGAGAGGCCACTTCATATTAGTAACATCTGATTTGTAATTATGCCTTTGTAAGACGTCTTTCCTTCTGGGAATACCTTACATTATACACAAATTTGCAAACTTAACACAGCAATTTCCAAGCAGGGTTTGAAATTGTCTGCTGTGAAGGAACCATTTGATTTTTCTGCTATTTAACACCAAAAACCGATCATAACAATCCATACATATAACGCATTAGTTGTGGGGCTATTTTCCACCACACCTTACATGCTTTCGTCACATAAGGTGAATGCAAACAAAAATCTAGCCAATAAACTAGTAAGAGTCTTCATGTAAATTTAAGTTTATTTGACAAACATTACTGAGACACATTTCATAGTATCTTTAATTACTAGAAAACAAGGGGGAGGTCAACTGCTTCACTAGAGGGCAGGATGGCAAATTTCTCATACATTACAATGGAAAAAAATAAAAGAAATTCAGCTTCTGTACAGAGCATGAATATTCACTACAGTTTGGAGCAGTAGAGAAAGTATCTCCAAATGCTCCTGGTTCTAACTAAGACCAGGCAAAGGCACAGAAAAACTATCAACACTGGCAATCATTCATTCATTCACCTAGCAAGGGTTGACTGCGCGTTTCCCCTGGGCTAGACGTAGTTCCGCGCTTTCAGGATAGAGAAAAGAATGGGAGAGAAAATTTTCTGCCCTCTTAGAGAAGTGGTTGTTTTATCCGGAGACTAGAGGACAATAAACCAGAGCAAAGAAGTGAACAAAACCAGTTCAAGCAGAGCTCAGAATGAAGCCACGAGACCATGCAGTACCTCCCAGGGGCTGCGGGTGGGTACATTTGGAAACGTGAAGGCCAGGACAAGAGTTCGGATGAGGAGAAATGAGAATCTCCATCTAGGAGCTGGTTATATGGCATTTTCTTTTTGTCTCTTTCTTGCTGACCATATTCTGCCATTTCACTAATTATTCTTGTTCCACTAACATGCTGAAAGGCCAGTCAATAAATGATTACTGAGACCCCACTGTGTTCTCAGCACCAGTACTATTTGAAACTACGGATGAATTCAAATCGCTAATTCTACTGCTGCGTTAAAAATATGAGCCAGTAAATAACCTAGGTCTTCTTGTGTGAGAGGTGCTTTTCGGACAGAATTTCTCCAATCCGTCTACCTCTCCCTCTCTCCAGACAGGTGACGCTCCAGAGGTTCCCTCCTCCAGGAGGCATCCTTCACTGCCACTAGATGGCACCAATTATTTTCATATTTTTAGGTATTAAAAAAAAAAAACTTTTCTATGCAGTGATTGCATTTGAGAGAAAAACAAACACATAAAAATGATCCTGCAAAAATATGGTATAATAGTAAAATTAAAATTAATGTGAGTACTATTATTATTTCAACTACAATAATAGTAATAGCAGTTATTAATATTATTCTTTTATTAATAATTGTATTATAGAATGAACCACTGCAATAACACTATATATGGTACGTTCATTTACCCACCTACTTATTGGATGCATGTTTGTTCCAAGTAATTGTTTAAATTTACTAACACTGTTTTTGAATTTATGAAAAGATTGGAAATACATACATAGGTTATAACTGAATATATACCATTTTAATATATAAATATCAGGATTATAATAATTGATAAGAGCATGTGATATTAAACATGTATTAATTTTTGCTGAAAATAATTTTAAGATAGTAAGGGATAATTCCTTTTTTTTTTTTTTTTTTTTGAGACAGGGTCTTGCTTTGTAGTTCAGGCTAGCCCTGAGCTCACTATGTAGCCCAGGCAAGCCTCAAACTCAGCAATCCTACTGTCTCTGCCTCCTGAGTGCTGGGATTACAGGTGTGAGCCACCACACCCAGCGAGCATTCCTTATTTTTAAGGAAAAAGTTGTCAAAATAAATCTCAAAATAATATTTCTAAAGTACTGAAAAAACACTATAGTATTAATTTATTACAATTAAATGTAACAAAACTATTGCAAATGTAAAATTAGATGAAAATTATTGCACTAAATGTATGTGTTTTATAGTCTATAAAAATTTTGAGATAGCCAGGCATGGTGACTCATGCCTGTAATCCCAGCACTTGGGAGGCAGAGACAGGAGGATTGCTGAGTTTGAGGCTTGCCTGGGCTACATAGTGAGCTCAGGGCCAGCCTGAACTACAAAGCGAGACCCTGTCTCAAAACAAAAATTGAGATAGACCTTTACAAAATTTTTTGAATAAAAGTTCAGATATAAGAGATATAACCTATTTTATGATTTCCTTGTTTTTAGAAAGTAAATATACAATATCAGTAAAATAGTAGGCAATTTTTTTTTTTTTACAAAACAAAAGACCATGAGGTGTTCTAGTTTCTCATCAGGGTGGTTGGTAAACATCTAAGTATATTTGCTTAGAAACAAAACAGAAACATTCTCACCTCTCCATTAATAATATAAAAATGGGATTTTAGCTCAGTGGTTCCGGTGTCTGTCTATCAAGCACACAGTCCCGAGTTCGATCCCCAGTAACCACATACCACAATGCCAGGTGTGGTGACTCACACCCACCAGCAATCAGTATCACACACCACAAGCCTGGGCTCCCGGGAGCTCAAGGCCAGCCTGAACTACAAGGAAGATGCCGTCTCAAAAAACAAGCAAACAAACAAACACATAAAAATGGTTCTGCAAAAATATAGTTTACATAATAGTAAAATAAGAAAATTCATAAAATGAATTGGAAACTATAATATGCTTGATGAATACTTGCTTGATTATCATTACTTAGAATAAAAATGAAATGCGATATATTTATTATACTAACATTTCCAAATATTTCAAAACTCTGTTCATTTTTGCTAGCTCAACATTAAAAATGAGGGTCTCAAACATGTTGATAATTTGACTATCACTATATTCACTTCATGATAAAACACTAAAAAAAAATACTCACCTTCATTTCTGCCAGAGTGTTTTGTCTCATAGCAAGAAGTGTTCTAAACTCCCGATCTTCTTCGAGGATTCTCTCCTCACAGTCTCTTGTCTCTTTCATGAGATGATTGAACACAGCTTGTGCATGCTCCTTCTTAAATCTCATAGTGACAAATATATCTCTGTGAAGAAAGAATTTTAGGTCTCACTAATCCATTCTTTTTATTTTCTGAAATATGTTCATGATCCTTTTTTTTTTTTTTTGACACAGGGTCTTGCTTTGCAGTTCAGGTTGGTCCTGAGCTCACTATGTGGCACAGGCAAGCCTCGAACTGAGCGATCCTCCTGCCTCTGCCTTCCCAGTGTCAGGATGACAGGCGTGAGCCACCATGCCGGCATTGTGATATGTAGCATTGATTGCTTGTGGCGGTGAGTCATCATGCCCAGTATTTTATGTGGTTACCGGGATCAAACCAGGGACCTTGTGCTTGCCTGGCAGGTGCTAGAACCTCTGAGCTAAATCTCCAGCCCTCATGATACTTTTTTAAAACAATAATATTGAAAAATCTTAGAACTGAAAGATCTTGGGAAATTGTTCTAGTTCCTTTCAAAGGCCTAAATATGTAGGATATGTGTGTTCTCTGTGCGTGTGTGTGTGTGTTTTCCTACTGAGAATTAATTACATCAGTTTATAGAAGTAAAATAACATTTATAGTGAACTGTATAGTTGCATAAGGAGCAATACTAGTAAAAAAAATCAGAAGGTGGTTAAGATGTTATAGGTAACAAATATGCTAAAGAAATAATTACAGTTTAAGAACAATGCATGATAAGAAATACAGCTGTACAAGCTCAGCCCAGCCTACCATTGCCCACTTAGCTGATATCTCTACTGATAACAGAAAATTAAACCATGAGTACAGTTAGCTAAAAAACCTATGAAGTAATAATTGTTGTAACTGTAGCAGAGGAACCCATATCCCGTAGTTTGTGCTTGTGTAGCCTCAGGGGAATAGCAAAGGACAGAGCAGAATTCAAATCCAGTCTGTCTTCATTTGATTCAGCAGTGAGTGCTCAGGTACTGTAATCTCTTCAGTAGGGCTCTTTTCAGACTTTCTGTTTTATTTATTGTAGTTTTTGAAACGATGTGCTATTTAGGGCAGGGTGTCCTTGCGCTTACTGTGCAGCACAAGCTGACCTGGAAGTCACCAGGATTCTCCTTTCCCAGCTCCCCCACGGCTGAGATTCTAGTGCTTTCCATCAGACCCAGGTCCGTTACCAGAGTTTTGTGACCCACTTTTGGTTCACATGGAAGACACACGAGCATCTACACATCAGGATCAGTAGCCGGTCAAAGGTCCTGGCTCTGAGCTCAAGGGGATTCAGGGAAGCCAATCTCCACAGCGCGTTCTCCAGTTACTCCAAAAACAATAAATTCAGGGGCAGCACTTAGGCTTGTAGAAACAAAAACTAAACAATATACACGTGCAAATTCCACATAAACTCTGATGGAAAGCATGGGGAATTTTAAGACTAAATTTTTAAACATGGAAATTTGATTTCATTTTCTTTATCTATAATAATTTAAATAAAAACTAATATTTTCATAACACCTAAGTACTTACTTCAAATTTTCAAGTTTATTATCAAAATTTGCCTTTTCCTCTTCCCTTTCTTGTAATTGTTGATCTATTTCATTTACTTTGGCATTATAAATTACTGTCTTACTTTTAGTAGACTCTAATTCTTCAAAAATTACTGAGTGTCTACCCTGAAAAAGAATCAGGGATGTTTTATTTTAATTAGATTTTCAAATCTGTGCAGTTTTGTGACATAACCATATTGGTTGTGCAAATGATTAAAAGCAAATGGTAACCTCTTAATATGAGCAATTTAGGCTTATGTTCTCCACTGTTATATGTAATGAATTTTCTAAAAGATGTGTTAAAACTATGTTGTTTTATTTTTTTCTTCCATTGTGTTCTACATAAATTGGTCTCTTCTGCACATGCACCACCCATACACACATCCATACACATCTGTACACACAGGTTTGCATGCACACCATACTGATACATTATTTCAAGATCCAAATATGTGGCTGCTGGTTTCCAAATATGTACCAAGTATATTTGGCAGGTGACAAAGACTATTTTTTTCCAACAAAAGAAATAGGTATTTTCTATGAGCACGATTTCCCTTGGTGGACTTGTGCAGAACCACACTGAAACTGTGGTTCAGCAACTCTCACCATATGATCCCTTCTTAACTGTGCATGTTGTTACTGACTCACTGACTGACTTACTGCTCTAATGACTATTAATTTTCCCCACATCTCCATTTGCTTCCTATGAGTGTTATTTTCCCAACTGATCCAGCAAATCTTCATTATTCTTCTTGCTCCCTTTGCCCATGTTTCCTAACCTTTACTCATTTTCTGTTTGTCTAAAATGGGAATACACTGAGTACTATATTTGAATTTTTATTCCCCCCCTTGTTCTTTTTTCCCCTGGAAGATCTAGAAATTTTCCAGTAATAAATGAGGGATTTTTTTTTCCTTTTATGCTAAAATGTAGAAGGAGAGATTGCCAGATAAGATTCTGTGCTTGTGCCTGGGAGTGTTATGTTACCACTTGGGGTTGGGTCAGTCTAAGAAAGCTGGACAGAAGGTGTAGGTGTGGGTTAAAGAGCCAGGGGGTGTGTAGCTCTGTGTGCCCCATCTTATCTACCACGAAACTTGATTGTAGGTCCAATTCCATAATTCATCCTTAAATCTGAAGTAAAAATTCTCATGGAAAACTGAGAAGACTTCAGAAGAATTATGTCAGTCAACAGCTTGGACCATGACTGCCAATTTAGCAATTCAGCAGTGGAGGAAGTGGTGCCAGTAGATTCTACACTAAAGGACGTGGAAGAGGCAACAGCCTTCTGTGAGATACCAGCAAAAATCAAACAGCATGCCCGTGTTTCTTTACCAGAAACTGTGAGTGACGTGTCAGAGAGGATGGACAATGGGCCTCCTTCCAAGGCACCAAAAATCTTACAAATATTTCCACAGTGGGTGGGTGTGGAGAGACGAGACAGATGGCGCCAAGTGTCATTTGGCAACACAAGTCCATCCACTCCAAGTGGTAAAACCTTTGAAACTTGTGTAGTTATTTGCACCTCCTTGGATGAATGCTGAGGTCTCACCATGCTGAGTGTGAGCAGAGTCTTGGAAACAATGCCTCTGCAGGTTGACTATTCTCGAGGACTATGCTTCCCCAATTCTGAGAGGGGCATCAATTTCAGACTTCCCCTGAAAAGGCACTTTCATGACTAGGCCTGGAATTTTCTACAAATTGGAAATACAGTCAGTCTCTCACCATTTAATGTCATTTATTACTTTATTTATTTATTTATTTATTTATTTATTTATTTATTTATTTTTGAGACAGGGTCTCACTTTGTAGTTCGGGCTGGCTCTGAGCTCACTATGTAGCCTAGGCAAACTTCGAACTCAGCAATCCTCCTGTCTCTGCCTCCCGAGTGCTGGGATGACATGCGTGAGCCACCACGCCCGGCACTGTGGTATGTGGTATTGATTGCTGGTGGGCATGAGTCTCCATGCCCAGCATTGTATGTGGTTTCTGGGGATCGAACTCAGGACCTTGTGCTTGCAAGGCAGGCACCGGAACCACTGAGCTAATCCTCCAGCCCCATTTATTATTTGAAGAACTTGTTTTGACTATCAGGCAATAAAAATTATTTTTAGCTTATAAAATGTTGCAGATTATATTTTTAAATGTTACTTGATTTAATAAATATATTATAATCAAATACAACAAGTTCAGGTTCTGCACCTAAATTTTAAATTGAGGTTAAACCTAATAAAAATTCAGTAATACTGGTTAGGTTGGCTCATGAATGAACGATTTATTCAGAATGAAGGATAACATTATTTATCTTAGAACTTAAGTTTTAAAGCCAGAAATGGTGCCTGTAATATTGCTTGTATCCAAATAGGCATAATTAGGACTTAATAAACACTAATCAGTGTTGACTAATATCTCAACAGGTTTAGTTTCCTTCGAATGGCATCAGTAGCAGGGCGCATTATTCTCGGTGTGTTCATACTGAACTACATGCGCTTCTGCAAGGTATAGTATTTGCTCATGATCACTTCGCTTTGCAAATATAGTTTGCTTCTAAATCATTAAATGTGAATATGGAATGAAGTTAAAATTATATATAATAGTGATAATAATAATAATAATATAAATAATTACAGAGACCCTTAGACATTCCCGGCGCCCTCATTCCTTTAGTCTTTTCATGTGTAGTGTTTCTTGTTGACCGACCTCACAGCAAGGCAGTTGCTCGACCTCCCTTTTCTGCAACAGCTTTTCCCACAGCCTCCTCTGCAAGCCCTCCCCCACCCCACACGAGATTTCTCTCGCTCTCGCCTCACAGCCCCCGTGGCTGTGCTCACGCCTGTTCACCTGCGCTCACATATCTCTGCTTGCCTGCTCGGCTGTTAGCCACAAAGAATTAGACTCCACCAGTCACCTTTGGTCTCCATCCTCCTCACTGGGACAGTTTTGCCTGTATCTGCCCAATAAAGAACGGAATTCTAGTGGCACAGCTTCAGGAAGAGATAGACAGACATCAGGAAGAGACAGACAGACACAAGCTGAGTAGCAAGAGTGTCTTTGAGAAGTTGATCACAGCTGTTTTGTGCCTGAGGGGAAGGGAAAGATACAGAGAGGTCATGTGGCTTGGGGTTCTCAGGTACCAGTGGAATTCGGGCCTTTATGAAGTGGAAATGCAAATCTTTCAAAATTAAATTTGTCCCTTGAGCTGTATTTTTTATTGAGATACATTTTATATGAAATGCAGCTCTACTAGGCCATCAAATAATTTAGAATTTAACTGATATGTTTTCTGATACCCAAATGGTACTAGAAATTGGTGTAAATTTAAAGAGTTTTGTATTTTCTAAATTACTTTTCCCCCCTTTTTGGATATTGACCTATATAATTAAACTGCGAACAATTTTAATTTTAAATGAAATATTTTCCATTAGTGATTCGAAGTAGTCATCCGAAAATAAATCATTTCTCGGTTTATAAGCACATATGTGTTATACATGATCTTTGGTAGATATGGAGTTAAACGACAGCTATGGCATAAAAGATTCTAGCCATTAATTAAAAATGTAATCATGGTACTTTTCATTATGTCCACTTGCTACTTCATTTTCCCCTTTCATTCTTTCTTCTCATATTTTCCTTCTTTCCCTGTTTCCATTCCTCTACCCTCGGTTCTTTCCTTCCCGCTGTCCTTCCTTCCAGTTTTAGGCCGTTTAGCCAGTGGTAACGAAGCACCCGCGGATGGGTGATTTATACATCGCATACGTTCATTTCATTCAGTTCCAGAGCCCAGAACACCCAGGATCAAGGAACCAACAGATCTGAGGTGTCTGAGGAGGTCTTTCCTCCACCGCAGGCCCTGACTGTAAACCAGTGGAAAGAGACTAGACAGGGGTGTGAATGCACCGCGCGTGCGCAGGGACCACCTGGGGTCAACAGTTAGGAAGGCAAAACATCACCGGAAATTAAACTTGTTTGACTAGTTTTCCCTGACACGTAGAAACTGTAAATACAAGATTTCTTTTTGAAATTAAATTTCTCACCTCGGTTTTTATTAGTAAGTCACGAGTTTTCCTTTCTTTTTTTTGCAGTTTATGCTTTGATCTTTCCACCTTTCTTTTAATGTATTTTTCCTTCTGAAGCACATCACTGAGTATCTAGAAGACATTCAGATATTAAGTTGTGCGACACATATCTCAATTGTGCTAGTTTAGACCAAGTAATAACTAGCATTATATTAATAACGACAATGTTTATTTTGATAAATAAGGGAAAAATCCATGTTATACATGACTAGCAAAAACCACAGTATCCAATCCCCTAATATTTTATTCACATTTCCTGAGAAAAATAAAATATAGCCACTTAAAAATCAGGAACAACCCCCACAAGTCTATGTAGAAATTATACGTTTTCATTATCATATATAAAATACTCCAATGAAACTTAAAGCTATAAACACAAATTGCTAGCAGTCATTAGTACAGAGCATGTAAGAGTTTATTCTTTCCAGAGTTTGTGTTAAATTACTAGTGTTTATAATTTACTAACTTGTAATGTGATACAATAAAAATGATTTCTCAAATACAAGAAGATACAAAACCATAGCTTTTGAAAATAAGGGAAACAGAAGTCATTACTCTTTTCTGGATTAATTATTATACTCAGAAACTTCTATGATGGTTTTGAAGTAATTAATAAATTTCTATTATTAACATACAGAGGAGCCATTATGAGAATCATTTGCATCACTGGGTATTACTACTCCTTATATGTATTTTTAGCTGAACTCAACACAGCCGTTAGAAGCCCTGAGTGGTGTGGGACACAGAATTTGTGGTATCTATACCTTATGACCTGGTTAGGCTCAAATCTTTTCTAGATTATAATATAAGTAACTGTGGTTTTGTCTATTTTTAAGGAGGTATCGAAGATCCACATCAACATTTATAATAGCAGCACAATCTTTTTTTTTTTTTTTTGAGATGTGGTCTTGCTTTGTAGTTCAGGCTGGCTCTGAGCTCACTATGTAGCCCAGGCAAGCCTGGAACTCAGCAATCTGCCTGCCTCTGCCTCCCAAGTGCTGGGATTACAGGCGTGAGCCACCACACCCCGCACTGTGGTATGTGGTATTGATTGCTGGTGGGCCTGAGTCTCCAAGCCCAGTATTGTATGTGGCTACCAGGGATTGAACTCAGAACCTTGTGCTTGCGAGGCAGGCCCCAGAACCACTGAGCTAACCCTCCGGCCCCAGCACAATCTTTAAAATAAAGACATTTACAAAGTTGTTAATGATCAACAGTAAGAAACTACATTATTATTTGCAAAGAAAAAATTCCCATTGCCAAAGTGGCCCAAATAAATATATGTAAACATTCCTGGCAAGTCAGGCAAAGAATGTATAACTCTCACCACACCTTTCATTTCTCCAAAAGACTAATGATAGGCTGTATATTTACTTTTCTACTAATTTTTTTTCTTTGGGAAGGGCTAGTAATATCAGTTACTGTCATGAACTTGTAGTTTTGAAAATATTTTAGCAATGTTTCCTTTATTTTTCATCCCAGCTGTCTCTAATTTCTACATGAATCAAACATTTACCATGAAAATGTCAAGATGCTTTATATTTTATATTGAACCAATGTAACTTGAGCATGTAGCAAAGGTTTTTAATTAAATCCACCACTATTTGGAATCACAATGGAGAAGTCCCTGCTCACTTATTTGAAAACTTCTTTTTTCTAAGTATGCTATAAAAGCATATGGCTCAAACCATCTTTTAATGAGAGTGCCTTGGTAGATCAGTGTTATGTTTTTGAAAGAATTACTGTGCTCATGATTTTTCCATGTGAAATCATAATTTTACAAGTAATAATGTGAACTCACATATCTGATTTACTGACCTATATGTTCCTACAGATTAGTTTCTGGTCTAATAATAAGTGCTTACATCAGCCTGTTCTTTGTGCATCACTCTTATTTTTAGAGTATCATCTTCTAATTGCTGTAGAGGTTCCATTACTTCTTCTAGTGCGAGGGCATATAGCGCTTTCCTTCTCAAAATGGTCTCCCTCTCAAGCAGCTGGGTATCTTGAATGGAAAATAGTCTTTCCTATAGGCAGATATTTTAAATAACTGAGTTAGTCATTATTTACTTAAGCATTGATTAAGCTCTTACCCTCTGCCAGGCAGTCATCTTTCCTATTATTTGAAAATAAAACAATAGAATCCATCATAAAAAGCAAAGGGAAAATGTATATTTAGAGTGCACACAGTCAGTACTAGAAGAAAGGTGAGGAAAAAAATGATCTATAATAAAAACCAGGCATTCTTGAATAAATATCACATGACAATAAATTAGAGAATACTCTGACAACACTTTTTGGAATATATGTAATTTTTGAAATCTAAAATCAAGTAAAACTGATGAGCAGGAAGTTAATAACAAAATATTAGGCACTGTGAAATAGGAAATATTCAAAGGGAAAGTGGTAGAGGAAAGTAGTGACGGGAAAGAACAAATATGGTTTAAAAAAGAAAGCACATGTATATAGGGTGTGGGGGGTTGTAGGTGGGTAGGGATATGGGTAATAATGAGAATTAACTCATGTCATATACTGGTACAAATTCCCCAATGTTGAGTGTGATTGCAAGCTGTATATAAAATGTACCAATAAAGAATTCAATTAAAAATATTAGGCAAAAAATGGTTGAAAAACTATGGGATTGTTGAGCTAAAAGGATAAAAACAAGGTGGAAAATTTGTCATTTTCATTTCATATAGTGAGAACTCCAGTTCATATATAGAGCTGAAGATGTAACTTCTATTTTCTATATGCTTGAAAATGACAAAGTTCCCATCAAAAGAAATCATAAAATTTATCTTTGCCACAAAAAAACCAAACGTGTAGATCACCTCACATAACTCCAATTTTTGGACTGTTTTCTTTCTTAATTTTATTTTTCTCACCATCATCAACATCATCATTTAAAAAATGCCTGTGTTGCTCAGAAGGAAGTATTCTAGAATGAGACCCTGAATCCCAAAACCCAACCTCTCTTTCAAAAGACATACAGGTGGTAGATAAAAATGAAAATTTAACACCATTTTTGCTGTGTTTTTTTCATTTCAAAGTTTTTGCGTAAATTATTATGGTACCTTTTTTTTTCCTGTCAGGGTTAAATAAAGAAATTCAAGCAAGAGCCACTAAAAATAAAGAAAACATAACATCATCACAAAGCCGAGTAAAGAGTTAGACACTTAGGAACAGGGTTCCGCTGCCTTTTCACTAGACTGGCAGAAATTCCCATTAAGACACGAAATGAGATATGTGTATGGGAGGTCAGTTTCTTTATGCATGATCAGACACTGTTGGTTGTACACAGAGGGCAACTGTCATCAGTTAAGGAGAGAAAACTGCTGGCTTGCAAACCAAGCAGTGACAAGATGCCTCATTACAAGCAAATTTAAAATGCTAAGTAAGAAGCAAAGCAAAAGAAGAATAAAATATCAAAAGCAAATTCGTATTACCTGAATCACCATCCCAGCTGCCACTCGACCTCGAGTTAATGTTTTCAGGAAATCTTCTCTAATCTGTATTGTAGGAAAATTTTTAAATAAGGATTTTAGTTACAGAATATCAAAAATATCACAATGGGATTGGGTAGCACAAGATACATTTTACTATGCTTATAGAGTAAAATATTTATTATGGCTAGTATATTGTACAATTTTTAAAAACCTTTTGTGTTATTTCAGGCAGAAGATTGAAGTGATACAATATGAAGATATAGACTTTAGAAGTTTGATTCACTGTTTATATGTTATGATCCTGAACACATACAAAAAAAAAAACACCTCAAAGCAATCAGAAAGAAATATCTATTTAGTTGTCATTTCTTTAAAAATCTGTGAGATTGCCGGGCGTGGTGGCTCACACCTGTAATTCCAGCACTCAGGAGGCAGAGGCAGGAGGATTGCTAAATTCCAGGCTTGCCTGAGCTATATAGAGAGCTCAGAGCCAGCCCGAACTACAAAGTGAGACCCTGTCTCAAAAAAAAAAAAAAAACCATAAGGACACTATATGAAATGGTCACTTTATAACATAACACTTCACCTGAGAATACACCCACACCTAAAAGCAAGGTTGTGATAATATTTTTATAATTTAAAAGAAATTAGTAGCTTCTTATATGTTTATCAGTTTATTAAGTATTTAATAGAAAGTAACAACATTTAAAATATCTCAAAAAACTGAATAAAATACATTGCAAAATACAGTTTCACATATGACCTTTGTTGGAAACTAATTAAAAGGTGTGTGTGTGTGTGCACATGCATGTGCAATGAGTTAGTAAGTGGAGGTGAAGACACGAACAACTATTGGGCCACACAATGTCTTTTCTTCTTAAACAGTAATGAAGGGCAAAGGAAGTATTACAGAGATCATTCTGGTTACAAATATAGATTGATTAGTTTATGTTCCCTTAAAATTCATTTATTGAATTTTTAATATTGTTATCTCATGGAAGAGTAACTTGTTTAAATGCATTTGTTTCTCTATACAGAGTTACACAAAAAGAAACTGGCTGTCAGGCTAAAAGCAATAGGTAGCATATAAAGAAGTATAGTAAAAAAATTTTTTTTTTTTGCTTTTTGAGACATGGTCTCGCTTTGTAGTTCAGGCTGGCCCTGAGCTTACTATGGTGCCCAGGCAAGCCGCGAACTCAGCAATCCTCCTGTCTCTGCCTCCCGAGTGCTGGGATTACAGGCGTGAGCCACCACGCCAGGCATGGTGGTATGTGGCGTTGATTGTTGGTGGGTGAGTCTCCACGCCCAGCATTACATGTGGTTACTGGGGATCAAACTCAGGACCTTGCACTTGCGAGGCAGGTGCCGGAACCACTGAGCTAACCCTCCGGCCCTATAGTAAAAATTTTTAAAAAGCCTAAAAAATGTACTTCTTTGGAAGAAATAATAATAGGTTTGAAATCTGTGTCTTTGTACTAAACCAATTCAACCTGTTAGCAATGGACAGATCGGCACCTCCCCAGGGAGCCAGCAACTCACGGAGCTGGGAAAACCCAGCCTCTCTGCCCATCTCTGTGGTCCTCTCGGTGTGGCCATAAGGAAAGGCCTCCCGCTGGCTGGGCAGCTCCTTTCTGCCCGCACCATCGGCGGCGCTCGGCAGTGTTCCCGGCCAGGCGGTCAAGGCCGGATCCTGACCTGCTCACTGGAAAGATGAGCCCGCCACGGCCCTCACAAAATCCGGTGAAGCTGGAAGATCCTAGGCAAACTGCTGAATTACTACAACCGTCAAGACATCCCACGGTGCACCCGGAGCTGGAATAGGCTCAGGGATGAGGGTCAAAGATCTTGCGCCACAGGGTGACACGGTCAGTGGGCTCTCGTGCCATCCTACTGTCCGGGGCGGCATCACTGTGGAGCTGACCCTGAAAGCACTGCTGTGTGTTGGATGCTCAATCGGGAGCACACTGGGTGCCAAGTCCTGTGCCCAGCAGAGGAACATGTGAGGTTGGGCAGACAGGCAAGCCAAGCCGCAGGACTGTGCCTAGGACAGCATCAGCCCCACAGGGAGCACCAGGCCGCTGATTGTCAGGGAAGGCTCTAAAAAGTTTGTCATCACTGATACAGAGGCTTTGACCCCTTTGCCAATCTTACCGTGAGGATTTCCAGACAAGTCAGTCACCTCTTTGAATTCTCTAGTTTGGCTGCCTGCAGCAGCGAGAGAAGAGCAGTTCTAGGACTTTGCAGGAAACAGGCAGCAGTCTGTTAAGGTGCTGTCTGCCAGGAGAGCTCGACTTCTATCTAGGAAAGTGCTGCTTTAGTTATAAAATATGAATGGGTAGCTGCTAAGGACGATCTACACTAAATGTGTGTACAGTGTGAGGAAGCTGAACAACATGAAGACTACAGTATAGTCTCTTAGGAAATGCTGAGTGCTCGTGGCTGGGGGATTGAAAAGGAAGAGCTGGGGTGGGGATTCAGCTCAAATGGTATCGCGCCAACCTTGGATGCACTAGGGCCTGAGTTCGATCCCCGCAAAGGGGGGGGGACCAACCTGCTAACTGAAAGTCAAGAGCTAGACAGTGATGGAGAATTACAGCATTGGGAATAGTTTCTTGAGTTACTATTACAAATGGCACTACTGAGAATTCTTAGTACACCAGGAGCAGTTTCGGAGTGCTGTGTACTTCCAGGAAAACCTCCCTTGTAGAGCTCCATGTTAGTGGAAACCTGTATACTTTGGGATCATGAAAAATAAGGATAGGCACAGAATTTAGGTTCCGTGACGCTGTGAAAAGGCCAAGGCACTTGTGGGAGGTGTGTGTGCACGTGTGGGGAAGACAGTCAACACAGCTATTTAGCGAAATCGCTGCGTGGTGAGTCGTGTTCCTGTCAGTGTAACAATCACTGGCACAGACTCACGAAGAGCTGAGGTTTCCTCCACTCACACGTCCAGAGGCTCTGGCCCTACATCAGCGGGAGCCCTTGCTCCAGACCTGGGGCAGCACGGGGCGGGACAAGGGGTGAGGGAGGTGCTCGTCTGCTGGCCGGGAAACCTGGGAGAAAGAGGGAGCGACCAGAGGTCCGCAGCCCGCTTCTATGGTGCGCCCCCCAAGGACCCAGACCCTCAGTTTCCGCTGGTTGAAGTTTTTGCCACAGCTGGATGGCACTATTCTGGGGACACAAGGGCTTTGGGGCACACTGAAAATCCAAACTATAGCATCTACTATTATGACTTGCAAAGAGGAGAAACTGAGGCCAGAGAACTTTGGCACGAGTAGAAGGACTGCCTGGTACTGTAGGTTTGCGCCTTGGTCAGCACTTTCCAGAAGGCTCCTTGAGGACGGGTGGTAAGACGAGGCCTGTCACGTGTCCATTCCCGGGATGAGGTGCGGCAGAGGGGGGGCTGGCTGACGGGTCTGCAGCCAGACAGACTGAGCACCTGTACCGGGCCCCAGCAAGCACAGCCTTGTCCAGGGATGTGGTCCGTGACCCAACGTGGCCAGACCTGTGAGTTCTTCACAGTCCCCATTCATCGTAAAAAGAATGAAAGGACAGAACTGTTGTCGTGTTGCACGGGTCTCAGTACTTGGTTAAAACAAGAATTGTGGGTGGGTGCTAAAGCCGCTGAGTGGGTATTTGTTGGGAAGAGGTTGACTGTTCTTAAACTACTCAAGTGATTATTTATCACTTACGATGCAGAAATAAATACATCTGTTACTTTAACTAAATGGTTAAAGTTAATATCACTAATAGAAACATATACCACGACCTTTAAATAGGTTTCACTGACACAATATTAAAGCTAGGTAATATTGTTTCCCAAAGAGAAATGCATATTGAAAGAAATTTTGTGAAGTAAATGGCTTACATGCTTTTAAAAAGTCAGTGGAAAGGAAGACAAATACTTTAATACTGAAGAGGACTGCATGATTCAAGGAGATTCAGAAGCAGTAACAAATAAACACAAAGCATGGGGTTGAAGGATATATACCAACCAGCTGAAACACAGAAATGTGTGCCTAGACCATACATTTGCGCCTACTAATTATCGTCCTTCAGCTCCAAATCCACTTTTCAACTCAAGCTGAGATGTGGGGTTGGGTCCTGGGGCGCTTTCTTTCCGTCAGCTGGAGTAAAATTGCCCTTTGTCAGGGAAAGGGGGTGGAAGGACAGGGGGACGTGAAGGGGTCTCCCCGTGGGCCCTCTGGCTGCTGATCTTATGCGTTCTTTCTTCCTGCATGAAAGGAGATCCAACCACCCTCACCCTTCCCTGCGGATCTCTGCCAAGAAATTCCATTCGGCCCCCACCAGGTGTGCCCAGCAGTGGGCAGGTGGCCACGTTGGCCTGTCCCCTGCCATGCTACCATGCCAGACACAGACATGACCTCTGCTGTGACTGTGGCTGTTCTACTGTTTAAAAAACTGGGATCAGCAAAACATTTTGGAAAAGTTTGAGATGTAAATAAATTGGAAGCTATCACGTCCCTGTCATGACCATTCAATTGTGCCTTTTGGAGGAAATGAAGAAGAGAGATCCAAAGATCACTTTAACAGGCTCAAAGGAATCCTGCGGACAAACAAGCAGCGAGAGCAACTCAGCCCTAGGAAGGGTCGGCGCGGTCACCTCTGACCTGCAGGTAGTCTGGCTTTACAACAAAAAACCAGCAGGTGGCAGCAGAGAGCTATTTTACTGAAAGACTTAACTAGCACAAATCACTGAACTGCAAGGCAGCGCTGAGTCTTCCAAGAGAAAAGGGGGCAGTGGTGGTTATTTTACAGAATCATTCTGACAGAAAAGCCACATTAATTAAAGTTGTCTGAATCTCCAAAGCCACAGTGATGTGCTGTGACTTTTAGACTTTAGTCCTTTTTGAAGTCCACTGCTTCAAACCAAAGCAGACGTCCCATTACTTAAAAAAAAAAAAAACTAAATTTCCAGAGAAATTACCATTTATCCGTATATATTGGATGAGTACTCTATTATTAATAAACTTGCATATTTCAGTTTTACAGACCTATCTTTCAACTACTTAGTCATGATTTTTAGTAAACATTGAAAGGCTACTTGGATTTAAGCATTTTAAGCTCTGAGAATGTGCCACTGTCCATGAACTTGACAATCATATTGCCTTTATAGGCTACACTTTCAAAGGGTTGTTCTGTAAGTAACATATTTGTTATATGCTTACTTTCTTAAAATCAAGTTTTTGCATAGTACTATTGAGTTAGGCTATGAAGTTCCACATGAAGTATATATTTTCTTCCAGAAAAGTTACAATTTACATTGAGTTTGATACTTTGACACTTATAATTGGTATAACAAATTACCATCATCAAATGCTAGTTTGCACATATATAAAATTGGTATAATGACATTCTTTCCTTTGAAATCATTGTGGGAGTTAAAAGAAGATAATGCATAAAAGTAATTTACCAAAGGAATTACTCATATTATACTCTCAAGTTATAGCTATTATTACTTTCAGTGTGCTGCCTAGAATCTGCACATGTATCACATCTGTCAGGAGAAAGATTCAAGAGTGAAATATGCAAGTTGTTTCATTTGTATTTTACCCTAACAGCGAAGGTAGCCCCATGCTATGGGGCATTTATGTTATTTATCTCTATTACTTCTGAGAGCATGTCATCAGGCAGATTCTAGGTTAAGTGTTTTATATATAGTACTATTTATTAATCATATAGAGGCAAAGATTGATAATGCTATATTCTCAGATGTCAGAAACCTAGAAAACCTAATAAAAGTCCATTATGTTCTCAACATTCTTAGTACAAAACAATTATCAGAATCAAAATTCACATTAAGAAACACCTGACTCTAACATACAGGCTCCTTCAATTGCACCAAATTCGCCTTCAAAAAGGAAGAAGACAGAAACAAATTTCAGAGAATTAAATGCAAGAGCTGAGCTATCAATTTTCGCCTATTTTCTGGAAGCAGAGCTATAACCCAACAGAATGGGGGTGGAAATTTTGTTCCCATATGGTATTTAGAAAGAAATCAGTTAAAGTTTTATCTCCTCAAATGTTTTGCACACCCCAAGCTGTGAGTATGCAATGCTTTGTGTCTGTTACAGTTTCGAGGTTTATTTACTCCCTGAAATATGTCAGGAGGGTGAATTTTTCCACTTTTTGAAGGACTTGGATCCTACTTCAAACTCTCTTCTTCACTTATGCTTGACCGCTCCTCCCCTTCAGCCAAACCTCCTTCCTGGGGACGAGTGTCCTGATGGGACATTAATGGCAATGGCTTCCTTTGCACTCAGATTTGGCAAAAGCAGTCTAGCTCTTTCCAGAGAAGAATTTTAATAAACTAAATGCCAATCAAAAAGCATCACTCAAATTGGTAAACATGCACCATAGAGAAAGATAAAGAAAAGACTTATATGGCATAAATGACAAACAAGATATGTGAGAGTGCCTGATTATTAGTGAGGAAGAAGTTTAATTTTTAAAAAGAAAAATTAGTTTATTCTTAGATTTGATGTCTAAGCATATTAGTTGTGCATTCTTTCAGGGCAACTTGACAATATGATTGGCTTTCTCAATAATTTGGAAAATAAATCAGTTAAAGATCAATTTTGTCCCTGGCTTTTACCAGCCTTGGTCAAAAATCAAGAACTTTAATTAAATTCATAATTGAATAAAGGCTTTTAGACAATGAGCAAGAAAGATATGCCAGATATGACCATCTTTACAGCATACATTTTCAAAATTAAAATGAAGTATCAAAGTGTCTGTCATATGGCCATTTAATAATATTATCAACATTATCTGTAATTCTTATAGAAGCCTCTTAGTGTACAAATCAAGCCTTGCTTTACTAGAACTGTCTTTTGTTGCTTGCACTAGAAATGCTGTAAATTGGTCTTTTCTGGAAGAAATTATATCCTGTCCAACAGTTTTCTAAGTTGCTGACTTTCATTTTACTAAAATTAAGAACCTATGAACCTGGTCTTGGAGATAAACCGATGTAGTAGTTTGCCCTTATCCATAAAAAATATATTCCAGGACACCCAGTGGATGCCTGAAACTTGGTTAGTACAAAACTTCATACATACACATGCATTTTTCCCCTTGTACGAACGGATGTATCATAAAGTTTATATTTATGCACAGTATACTGTAATAAACTTTCTGTAGCTTAGTAGTTATGTGTTTTGAGGTCATTATCTAGTAGAATTAAAATTACTCAGTGAGAACACTGTAATACCACAATAGTGCATCTGATAACCAGGCTGGATCTCAAATGACCCACAAGTGGGCAGCAGTATACACAGTGTGGACACGCTGGACAAAGGGTTGCAGAAAGAGCAGTGCAGTGTGAGTTTGCAACCTGTCACTCTGAACAATATGCATTTTAAAACTTACAGGGCTAGGGATTTAGTTCAAGTGGTACCGCGCCAACCTTGGATGAACAAGGGCCCAAGTTCGATCCCTGGTACCGAAAAACAACAACAACAACAACAAAACAACTTACAGTCAATTGTCATTCGATATTTTTAGAACTTGGCTGTCTATAGGTAACCAACATTATGGAAAAGAAAACCATAGATAAAGAGAAACTCCTGTAGCATTGTAAAAGAAGGAATAAGAGTTTTCTCTGAAGGATAAAGTAAGATTTGTTAAAATATTTCATGAGTATTCAAGAGAAGTCATAATACTCTAAAATGTAAGATTGGTGGGAAGATTACTGCGAACAATCAGATATATCATCATTTTCTAGCATTAAAATGACCTTCTAAAATGATTATTTTGAAGTTTTGACCTTAACTAAATCTTCAATGGTCAGAGTACAGCTCTAGTGTTCTACAGACTATCTTCAAATCAGGGTCAGATGTCTTGGCCCTTAAATGCTATAATTAACTTAAAACTGTTCTACTTTGGATCAGTCATTTTGCCACTAAAATAAATGTGTTAACTGTGCAATATTGCAGACATTGAAGCAATTCAATTAAATGTTAAATTAACATACATAACGAGTGCAACATAGAATAAGCTTGAGGAATGTTCTCTTTTCTTTCTGCTCTATTCATTCCTTTCTACTAAGTTTCTATTTAGTTCGAAATGAGTCTAATCTGCAGTCAAAGGAACCTGCAGTACTCATTTTCCTTCCAGCACTGGACGGTGTTTGGAAAAGTCCCTCAGGGATCCTTCAACAGAAACATTAAGAAAAACTGAACATGTAGTGAAAACTTTTCAAAATGTTATCATGGTAACGACATATTCTTAACATATTCTTGAAGTTTTTGTGTTTTACTCCTTCAACATTTTTCTTGACTTTTTGATATCCTTTCATTTATTAACTTATCTCCTAATTCACTAGGCGAATCCTTTCTAGGACTTGGTCACACATTACTCTTCTGAACAGGTAAAT
Organism: Thryonomys swinderianus; assembly: GCA_004025085.1. Taxonomy (NCBI): domain Eukaryota; kingdom Metazoa; phylum Chordata; class Mammalia; order Rodentia; family Thryonomyidae; genus Thryonomys; species Thryonomys swinderianus. Next base: position 53,062 of record PVIC010005289.1, read on the forward strand.
TATGAGGATTAATGATTATAAAATTTGAGACAAATTGTCTTTTATACTTGAAAAAAATGAAAAAATCCAGAAACTACTAGCCACTCTTGATTGTTTAGGACAGCAAGCTTCTATTAACTGCCTAAAACACGTTTTCACTTATCCATAACTTGAGAGTACATAATTCAGAGATTCTACTTCTGTCTTCCGAGTTTACTCCCCAGAATTACCCCAAAAGTGAATTTGCAACTATTAACTTCTGGATGACACAGAGTAAGGATTAGTTTCAACCAATATCAACAAATATAGAAATGTGCCTGCTAAGAAAACATAATGATCAGACTCAAATGAGTACATAGATTTTCATTAATCACTCAGCAAAAGACAGTAGGGTCATTGTAAGGACAAATATTACACATGAATTACTCTAAAGCTGAGTTGTCTAAGGACAACCTAGGAATTTAATTTTAATTTGTTAGTACTCTGACCCAGATAAGTGTGAGCACATTATATTTAGAACTTTAATACTATTTTACTTTCAGGGTTAGATATGAGGTAAATTTTCCAAATGGAGCAGTTTCTTTCTGTTGCTTCTTCCAGTGATTTCTCAGCAACCATAAAGTAGGGAAAGAACATGACAAATACTTTCTCAAACTTGAAACAAATAAGACTGAAAGGGGAACATTCTACTTCAGTTCACAAAGCAAATGCTATAGTTTGATACTGAATGTTCCCTAAAAGTGAACGCCTTACAAGCTTCACCCTGGAGGTGACACTTTAGGGAGAAAGAAGTGGGACCTAATGGAAAGTGTTAAGTGACAGGACTGTGCCCTTAAAGGTAGCTGTAGATCAGTTCTCTCCATGTCTCTCTCTTCTTGGACACAACAAGGTGAGTGAGATTTCTTTGCTACATGCTCCCACCATGAGGTAGCATGCTGCCTGTCGGTGGTTCTAAGAAATGTGGCCAACTTGCCATGGACTAAAGCCTCTGAAACTATAAGCCAAAACCACTTCCAGGGTGATTATCTCAAGTATTTAGAACAGAAATAGAAAACTCATCATCATAGCAAGTGCCATGGAGTTGGACCAAACTTGCACTTACTCTACTGATATTTTTATGGCATGAGGATAATTTTGAAATTTTAAAATGATGATGATGATGATGGTGATGGTAACATAATAGAACATCCTACTCAGTAAGTGAGTGTCATGCAAATGAAGCAATGTGCCCGAAGAAGAAAACATAGGGTTTTTTTTTTTTTTTTGGCAATTTTGGGAAAATAATAGAATGATACCAACAGGTTCCAGTTAATTAAAAAAGTTAAAATACATTATTAGGTAGTCAGGTAAGTGGATGATGATGTTTCTAATGATATCTTCAATGAAAATAATTAACTAGAGAAACATATTAATGAAAAATTCAATTATAAATTAAATATTATTGTATGAATATAACTATATATCTTATATGTTTAAAATACAATAATCTTAAATTTAATTTTTACTATTACAATATTACCTTGTTTATCACTTTGAATCGTGAAAGGCATTATGAACCAACTGAATACTCGGTGAGAGAGACACAAATGCAGCTCTCTAAGTGAACTAAACAGCTGAATTCAATGCGGAAACTACACCACGGTCATTGAGTACAGAACATTTCCTGGCAGAGAATCAACGTGCCCCTAATTTACACACTCCAAGGGAAAGTTCTCTCTGAAGATAATGACAGCAACAGGTTTATGAATACGGTATAATTGGTATGGTAATTTTATGCTCATGTTTCACAAGAAAATGCCAAAGACAGGAGGAGTGTGGGTGTGTGCCGGGAAGGATGACAACAGAATGCCCTAGAGGCCTCCCAGGAGCAGCAAAACAGGGCTGTCATTGCAGCAAATGGCAGAGAGTAGCTATTCAGCAAATGTCATCCAAACAGGAAGTTAGAGGTAAGTGCGTAGTTGTTTTTGTGACTCTGTAGTCCACACGTTGCCTAGTACTATGTAATTAAATAATTGGCCACCCAATGTAAGTACTTCCTATATATTTTGACAAAGGATGGAAATGTACATCTCAGAATGCCCTGTACTACCACAGACAGAATCATTATACATGAGTACACAGCATGAATCTGAAGCAAGCCCTCTGCGCTTGTGCTTCAGAAGTACATAGCTGATAATAGCAAAAGGTAAATACAAAAGTTGACTCGGAACTCAGAGGTTTCATTCCTTTTTATCAAGGTGGGTCTTGGAAAGATGTGATTTTTCTTCTTTTTCAAGACTTGTGATTTTTAGACTATTTACCCTTAAATTAAAATCTAACTATCAAGATCAATTCAATAGAATATAGGGTAAATATATTTTTTCATAGTTAAGGAGAACACAAAAAGACATTACCTTAAATTTTCTCCTTATTTCTGATATTTTAAGCTCCAGATCATCTGTTTTATGTTTGGTTAGGTGGAAAACAGCACCAATTTGATAAGCCTCTTTGTAGAGGTGTTTGAGGTAATCTTCATTCTTTGACTTCATTCTCTGAAAAGATTGAATTTCATTTTCATATGTTGCTTTTCTTCTCATACTATAAAACAAAAATATTAATATATGATTGTGTTAAGGGAATATATAGAAGCAAATATATTTAATGATAGTAAAAAGGAACAAGATTATGTTGCATGTTGCCCAAAACACAAACAAGACAATTAAAATTAAAATATAAAACATATGTTCCAAGACCTTATGTTTTCTGCATTTCCTATTGTCTATGCCTAATTATCAGAGTGTTCCCAGTCTCACGAGGATATGGAAAGATTGGTGAGTCTCAAAACTTAGCTTTCAGAAGCACCCCACTGCCATAAAAAAAAAAAAAACCTGGGGATATGTTTTCAGGTCTGTCCTACAGGTAAAATCCTGTATAATCTATGAAGACATTTTTACTAAAAGATGTTTTAAATGGAACAATTCAAACTAAAACAAAACATGATACAGACCAAGATTTCTGAACCTCTGTAATATTGACACTTGGGGTCAGAAAATGTTTGCTTGAATGGAAAAAAAAAATCCTATGACTTGTAAGATGTTTAGCAACATCTCCTCATGAGATGTAGCTCTGTCTCATTTGTGACAACCAAAATGTCTCTACATTTTGTAAATATTTTGTAGTGAGTGTACAAAACCATCCCAATTATGAACTCCTTGACTAGAAGATTGGTTTTCAGTCCTTGATATACATTAAAGTCTACTTCAGAGCATGTAATATGTCTTTCTATTTCTAGAAATACTGGTATAACAGATGCAAGTTAAAGCTCTAACTTTGACATTTTCAGGAACCCCAGGTTATTCTGATATGCAGCCAAGAGTTGAGATACAGTAACTGGAGAAGTATTTCTTAAGTTGAGTATGTGTAAGAGTCACTTGGAGAGCTTTTAAAGCCACAGTTCCAATGATCTACTTTCACAGTATGATTGAGTAGATGTGTGAGAGAGACCTGAAAACATACACCCAGTTGACATTCATGTGGCCTGGCTGCAAACCACACTGTTCAATGAACACTGCTCAAGAGGCTTTTGTCAGGATGATCACAAGTGTTTAAAAGAACACAGAGAAAATTGAATTAATATGGCCAATGCAGCAGACAGTAAGACCCTATTTTCCCTGGGGAAAAAAAAAGACTCAGTTCAAAAAATAATTAGCCTTGAAATCTAGAGGTCAAAATGCCAGCTTCAGTCAGCCTACCCTTGCCGTACAAATCATAACTCTTGTTCAGCAGGGAGGGAAGGCTGGGATTGGTTGATTGTTGCAGGCATTTTTCATCTCTAGTTTTCAACCCTGATAAACTAGGTCTTATTTCCAGGAAACATGGTAGCATGGAGTAAGTATAACTGTTGATGAGCTATACTCATTCCTCAATTCTTACCTTGTCCAGAGAAGAATATAATATGCAATGATGAGATAAAAACAAGAACAAACATACATCGAAGCATGTCTGAGACATGGCAAACCTCACAAATGAGGTAATTGACTCTGTATAAAAGAAATGGGGCTAAAATTTAAAGGTGGAGTTGCAGACAAACAAAAAAACAACTGGCTGAATTATTACATTAGGTAAGTGGGCAAGGCAAGATACACAGACTCACAACAAGGTTCTCCATGAGACATACTTGCTTGTAAAAATAGCAACTCAGTATCTTGGGCCATATACTTGCAGAAAACCAGGAGTGAGGCCAGTAAGATAAAAATGTCTTGAGGCCAGAAACTTAAGCAAGATGCCTACATCAATGTTATCCTGGATATCATCTTAGGATAATCTTTGTGAGACAGAAAAGCTCATGATAAAATAGATTTTAAAGGTTTTTAGAGTGTGAAGCAATTTCAGATCTTCAGTTGGAAAAGGCAAGAAAGATGACACATGTGTGTGAATGTGTATGTGTGTATGTATGTGTACACATATGTGAGAATCAGACAGACTGATAGAGACAGAGAGGTAGAGAGAGATAATAATCTAAATGAAGAGAAATAGTGTGTCAAGGAGCAAACCAGCTTCCCATACCCACAGGAGACTTTGGCTGTGGAAGAAGCAGCCTGTCTCCTGAGACTGAAACTCACCAGAGAGCTGTTCTCTTCCTTTACTACCTCCAAGACCATTCAGTTGTCTTATACCCCATTGGCTCAGAGCAGCTGAGGCACCAAGTGACCACCCAAGTGGGAATAGGGTCAATGCCTGGGAAGGGAGGGCAGCTGCAGGGAGCAACAGCAGCTTGGACCAGCAGTGCTGACCCTCAGAAAAACCTATAGCTAATCAGAGTGGTACTGCATTCCAAAAGTGACTTCTTTTTTTTTTTTTTTTTGCTTTTTTTTGAGACAAGGTCTCGCTTTGTAGTTCAGGCTGGCCCTGAGCTCACTATGGTGCCCAGGCAAGCCGCCGCGAACTCAGCAATCCTCCTGTCTCTGCCTCCCGAGTGCTGGGATTACAGGCGTGAGCCACCACGTCCGGCATTGTGGTATGCCGTGTTGATTGTTGGTGGGCATGTCTCCACACCCAGCATTATATGTGGTTACCGGGGATCAAACTCAGGACCTTGCGCTTGCGAGGCAGGCGCCGGAACCACTGAGCTAACCCTCCGGCCCCCAAAAGTGACTTCTTCCAGATGGTAGGCTAGAGGAGAAATCCAGCACAGCACCCACCATATTTGAGAAAGTGTAATCAAGAGCCATTTGGGGAAGGGTTTAATTGTTTAAGACTGAAACAAAGAGCAAATACAGAACAAATTCACTTCAGAGTATCAAGTAATTACCCTACTACAGTGACTGGGTAATAGATAACCCACAAAAGACAGTCATGGAGAGAGTGTGGGAGTAGAATAGACCCCCTTAGAAGATTCAACTCTGGCTAGAAAGGATACAAGGCCTTAGTTTCCATGGTGAAAAGCCGGGCCTTGTGTATGTGGCTCTTATATGGGGCTGGAACAGAAAATGCTGGCACTGTCCAGCAGTCTGTTTGAACGCCTGTCCCGCT
>PVIC010005290.1:0-17069 GCA_004025085.1 Thryonomys swinderianus
CGGGGGCTGGTCTCGAGAAAACATGCCCCACGTGTGCCAGTTCAGGTCTCTCTTGAAGGACCTGTGCTCCGTTTCCCCAAAGCCGTAGATGTAGGAGGAGGGCAGGCGGGTGGAGATGCGCAGGAACATGTCATTGAAGGTGAAGCCCAGGAGCTGCGAGTCCCAGCTGTGAAGCGAAAGGCAGATTTGGGGAGAACTTCAGCTTCCTATGCAGCTGGAGCAGCTGACTTTCCAAGGTCAACAAACTAGTGATCGCCTCCACCAGCAGACCGTGTTCATCTCCCAAATACAACATGAAGTCTACATGGCCAAAATAATCACAGATATCCTTGCTGAGAGTCAAGAGTCAGTCTTCCTTCCTCTCCTTTCTCTTTCACTATCTCCTTTTCCTGTTTGCCCCACAGTGCCAAAGTCAGTCACTCCGCATGTCCTCTGCCACCCTCCCTGCCAGTTCTCCTTTCATGCTTTCTTCATTCCCACGATGTTCAGTGATGTTTCTAAGAGAACATCACATCATTTCATCCTTCTATTACATTCTTCAGTGGCTTCTAATGAAAACAGCATCAGAACTCCTTACTTTGCACCTGCTCTGTACCCACTTCCTCCCAGCCTCATCTCCCCCTCTCACTTCTTCAAGCATTATATTAGACTCTTCTATGGCTGGACATGCCTTTCCCTCTTTTTTCATTGCCTACACATTTACTATTCCCTTCACCTAAATGACTCTTTCCCTTCTCCAAAGCACATGTGGGTGCATCCTTCTCCACATCCAAGTATTATTTCAAATGGCACCTCTTAGAGACCACAGACAACCACAATATCAAAAGCAGAAATCTCTAATAACTCAATCTACTCTTCTTCTTACAAGGTAGTTATCATTTTTCTCAACTTCCTCTTTACATTAAACTATCTTTGATGTCATGAGAATAAAGACTTCTTCAGTGCTAACCACAGTACAAAACAGTATATATGACAGAGAAACCACTCTATAAACATTTATTAGTTGGATGAATTCCCAGAAACATGTAACTGCCTCAACAATTCTTGGGCTGCAAAAAGCTTCTGTTAAGAAAAGAACTGAGCACCTTTTCATTCATGGATCTGGAAATGAACAGCATCATGCTTTGAGCCAAGATATATCCAAGGACAATGACGGACAAGGAAAATGTTGATGACAAACCATTTCAAATCAGAGTAAGAGCCACTTACATTACAGTTCCTGTACTGTTCCGGCGAATTATGATCCCAAATGGATTCTCCTTAATGAGGACATCATAGAGCCGACCCTCGGAAGTGCTGGATGGAACAATGGGTATGTTCACTGGGACTGGAACTTCATAGCGATTGTTGTTGGGGTCATAAATCTAAGAAGAAGAAATTGAATTGTGAAAAGATATATGGGGGAATATTCTGCTGTTCCATTATTCAGAAAGTGATTATATTTAATATACTGCATCAAAGAATTCAAAATGGCTGGAAGTGAGAATTTTAAATGTTTTCATTTTAAAGACATGAGCGATATTTGAAATGAAGAATTATCTAGTATCATAAGCTGATCAGTTTACAATATATAAAAGTATCAACATATCACTGTACACTATGCAGGTATGCAACTATTATTGTATTTTTTAAAATGATAGTACTCTTGAAATCTCTATTCTACCAGATTTGGTATTTTTGACAGAGCCTAGATACTATCCTTTTTGGCTTATTATCTGTAATCTCCTGATACCTGGAATTTAATTAAATATCAAAGGACAATGTTAAATTTAACATTTCAAACTACATGTGTTATATCACATTTTAAGGCTTCTAAAATAATAACATTCATTTTTATAATGGTGCTACTTTGAAATACACTCAGAAATCAGTGTGGTAATTATGAATACACTCTTCTTTTTTGTGTGTCAGTATATGACTGTATATGAATACTTAAAAACTATTTGAAAGTGTAAACTAAACTCTCCAAAAACAGGAACTATTTGACTTAATGTCCTTGCTGAAAGTATATATAATTTCATATACTGGGTTGTACTCCTATATAGCTGCTTGATATTATACTGGACACCAGAGCTTTAAACTGATTAAGTCAAGATTATTTGGAAATTTTCATATTTTAATTTGAAGTGAAAGACACCCACTCAACACTTGAGTGATAAGAGTTAAGCAGAACTATGTAAAGTGTTGTGAAATTATAGGAAAGAAAATACTTAACACTGTTTCTAGGAGACTGACATTCTGAGAAAAATATAGACTAAAGTTTTGTAGCCATTAACCAAGTGCAAAAATGAGATTATGTCCTTGTGGCAAAGAAACAAGAAAGATGAAGGGGAACACAAAATAGGCTCACAAAGAGGCACATATTTGGAAAGTGAGCTGCTGCTTTATCAAGAGGCAGAGTAAGCAAAAGTTAAGAGTAAGCCAAACAAACTCATTCATTTCAAACCACTCCCACCACATGCTCTTGATCTGGTAAGAAGTGAACAAAAGCATCAGTCCATCTGCTAGACCAAAATGGAGGCTCCTAACTTGCCTCTCCATTTCTCACTCTACCAACCATTTTCCTAAGAATCCTCATAGCAATCTCTTCAAGTGCAAATGTGTCAGACCACACTGTTCTATTAACCCTTCCTCACCCACTGTTCTTTGGATTAAGATTATGATCTAGTCTATTCCAGCACAAAATTTAACAGTCAACTCACGAGTGTTTTTGCAAATGCCTGTAATTTCAGAATTCTCAGAGTCTCAGTGAAGAGGATCAAAAGTTTAAGTCCAGCCTAAGCAACTGATTGATTTTGTGTGCCCTCATCTTAAAATTAAAATTTTAAAAATGAGATACAGATGTAACCAGAAGAAACCCAGTGCAAAGGTCCTGGGTTTAATTTTCAGTGCTTAAAAAAAAAATCAATGGGAGCAAAAAAGGCTGTAACAGTACCTGAAACATACACCAAGTTTACCTTAAACTGCAGCATCTCATCCTTGTGGTAGGTCACTTGCAGGCGGAGGAGGTTCACAGGGGTGGAGGGGAAGGCGTTGGCATAAAGAGAAGACTTTAAGGAGATGTCAGCACTGGCCCCGTGTGAGTCATACTGAATGTTGCTGACAGAGTACAAATCGCTGACAAAATAGCAGAAAGGGACCCCAGGAGAACTGGATTCCTGAAATAACAAGTCAATATCAAAGATCCTATGATATACAATATCACAGGATCCCAGAGTTACCAAATACTATTGGAAAAGGTGATCTACATGGAGATAAACCCATTATCTCACATTTTTACTTAGGTATCATGTGATAATAGCAAAAATTTAAATTAGTGATTTCTGAAGAAAACACTTACTAAAAACATGGGTACTACTCTCACACCCAAATCAGGTTCCTTTGCAAGCCTTTTCTTTCTCTGGATTTTAAATAAATACATGCAAATGGAGATTGAGAGCAGAGGACCTCAGTGAGCATTAACACCATCAGCATGGTTACCTCCCACACACAGCCACGGGCCATGCAGTTTGCTTCAGAAACACCATGCTCGTCCGGGTAACAGTCTATTTTGTCTTCATCCCTTATGTCTGTGCTCCACTCCACCGTGTATGCTTCTCCCAGGGCAAGGTTAATTTCTGAGATAACAGCAACCTGTAGGAGTGAAGTCACAAAAAAATTCATCCTCAGGACAAAAACCTTGCAAAATCTGAAACTTTTTAAAACAAAACAAATAGAAATAATATGACACTCACCAGTCCAATTAACATGTTGCTATAACTTATATGAACTGAGCTGTGTATATGGTAGAGGCTGTTCAGCAGCAACACAGTAAACATCACTATGCCAAAACTCATACATTACATTGTAGTAAGAAGTGACCGTTGTGACCACCCTTTTCTTTCCTTCCCCTTCTCCTTATTTAGCCAACTCCTCCCAAACTGAGTGCATCTTATTTCTCTTTACTTCCCAAACCAATGTCTCTGTTGGTCGGTCTGCTTTCATGCAACAACCTATCAGAATCATATGACTGTGGTGTGTTTCCTATTTTGGAATGGAATCTTAGATGAGTTGTTCAAATTCTTTGGGTTTGTTTTATCAACTGAAAAACTGGAAAGTTACACAAATCATAACATTTTTCATTCTTTCTAGTTTCTTTATATCCCTAAGCCCAGTTTTTAAATATTGGTAAGCTTTTCTGACTCCTCACCAGTGCCAATTATGTATATTTTGGCATAAATAGTTTTGATCTTATATTTAACTCTTCATTAAATGGACTTTCTGTAGTTAACGTTCTCATTTATCTGGACTGCTACACTGACATGAAGATGATTAGCACCCTTCTTGCCATCTCCCCCTAGTGCAAATGATCTTGCTTCTCTGTGCTACTCATCCCATCCTCCACTCCCATTTCCTACAAGTTCTATCTCAAAGAGCATATCAAGTATTTCCTCCTTACAGCCAAGTACTCAGTTAACAGCTAATGAGTTGTTGATGTTATCATTGTTGTTGTTTTGAGGCAAGATCTTGCTACGTAGTCTAAGCTGGCCTCGGAGCAATAGCAGTCCTCCTGATTTAGCCTCCCTAGAACTGGGATTGCTGGTTTGCACCACCATACCTAGTTTAAATAGCTAATTTTTTTTTTTTTGGGATAAGGTCATGCTTTGTAGTTCAGGCTGGCCCTGAACTCACTATATAGCCCAGACTAGCCTCGAACTCACAGCAATCCTCCTGCCTCTGCCTCCCAAGCACTGGGATTACAGGCATGAGGCACCATGCCAGGCATTGTGGTCTGTGGTACTAATTGCTGGTGGGCATGAGTCATGATGCCTGGCATTGTGGTATGTGGTTACCGGGGATCCAGCCAGGGACCTTGTGCTTGCTAGGCAGGAACCAGAACCACTGAGCTAAATCTCTGGCCCAAATAGCTAAATTTTAACAAACATATCAGAGCTATGTCCATGAACAAGAAAATTCATGTTCACTGGGAATCTCTGGCTACAACTCCTTTCTTAATTTGAAGGCCTGCCCCATCACTTTACCAGTTTTGTTCTTTTTATTTTAACTTGTCTTACCTCAGAACCATGGTGAAAAGAATTGAGCATTCATTTTCAACAACAAGAGAAGTAAAGATAGACCTCAATTTTGACAAGTCAGTCACTAATGAATGGCAGCATTTCTCTGTCTTCTAATCTTATAATTGCAGGAAAAAAAAAAGAAATCTCAATTTACTACCATTTGGTGCTCTTAGAAACTTCCTAAAACTCATTATACCATCTTTGAAGGCCGAGCTCTAGCCTTGCCCAATTTGAGAAAGCTTGGCTCAATCATTCCACTAAACTTTGAATAACAAATAAAACAAGTGCTAACATTTCCTATGTATTCATTTTGACTTCCTGCTACACAGTGATATTTTCATTCAGGTAAATTATGGCTACCCTGTACCCAAATTCAAACAACAAGAGTTAATTTGGACTTATGTTAATTAAATTATCTGACTAAACAGGATTGAATTTCTTTTCATATATAAATGTTTCAAATGTATTGAACTTTGAGATATTCATGGTCAAACACAACTTTATCACTACCATGATAATGTATGTATGCTCAATTTCACACTGCAGTGAAGTCTCAGCTACTTAGATTTCTTAAATTTAGAAGAACATTCATAAACCATGCCAACCCAGCAGCTCCAATGCCAAGAGTCCCTTAGTATATATGGTCAGGATTATTTAAAGAAAGAAGTCTTCATAATGTTAAGGTATCAGATGGGGCTATAAGATGTTCAATAGGGTAAGATCTCATCACAATCATCATAATCACTGATGAAAATTTATTTCATTATTATGATCTAATTAAAAAGAGGCTATTAGGTAGGATTACCAAGTTCTTCATCTTAAAGTGTCTTGATAATTTATGTATTTGAGTGAAAGTCTGTGTAGCTTATTTAAAATAGGGCTCTTCAGACTTCTGGTTTATAGGACTTCTTCCTTCCCCATTTACATTTACATATGTTTCCAGATTCCTTTTCCTCAGAACACTCAACCTTCCTCACTGTGCTCTTCTTGTGTCCTTCATAACTATTTCCTGAAAGGGAGTCGGTACAGAGAGCAGAACACTGAAGTGCAGAGAAGACAGCGAGCATGGAAAGACCATTTCACCTCACCCCACTACTCAGCAGGTCTCCATCTTCCTCTAGCTCAGGCCATCTCTTCTCTTTGGCTTTCCCAACCCTCTGACTTCCCCACTACAAACCTCACAGTCCTCTGGAGCTTTAGAAATGCATGTAACCTTCACAGAAAGACACATCATGACTTTGGAAGAATACCAAACAAAACAACAAAAGTATAGTTCAACAAAATGGACCTTTACCTTCAGGTTAGGATCATAAGTGACTTTAGGGGAAGCTTGAGTTAGGACACTGTTGTGTTTCACTGTAATATTGGTAAGTGCCTGAGTCCCAAGTATTTTAATCTCCTGAAATGCTAAGTTATTGGGGTCCTTGTAGTTTGACTGAGAAATGTTCACATCCAGGTGGTTCTGCAAACAATTAAACACAAAGGTTTGCCTGTAATGCACAGATTGTCTAATTATTCCAATGGTACAGATGACACAAAATCCTCCCCACCGCTCTGAATGCCCCAGCCCCAGCTGTTTCTATTAATCTGTACTCAAGGAATACAAACTTATTTTATGTAAACTCTGAGGGAAAAACTAGAAAGGATCATGCAGAGGAACACACATCTTAGAAAACTATATTTAGGAACATTAGCTGCTTCAATATGTGAATATATGGCCTCTGAAAACAGAGATGATATAGTGATTGAAAGTTAAGTCATAAATGGAAATGTGTTTGCCTGTAGTCTTTAATACACATGAAGTTACAGACATGATCACATACATGCACAAGCATTAGTATGAAAATGATCAGACTGAGGACAACACCCAAGAGTCATAAAACTATGCTACTTACTTGGGATGCAGAAAACTCACATAAAAGATATGCTTCATTAGACACAGTATCTGAAAACAGAAAATATACAAGTCGTATGGGCCAGTCTACCACAGAACAAATTTCACTTCCCTGACCCCAAAACAGACTCTTGATGTTACAAATGACAGGCCTTCCTACCTTTTAATGATTGAATAACAGCCTACTATACATACCCATCCACATTATTTACTCATTAATCTGTCACTGAAAATGGATTATTTTGGTACCTCAGTTATTTTTGTATCTGAACAAGGTTGTGATGAACATGGGTGTGTGTGTATCTCTTTGTCATAGGGATTGGGTTAGGATATGAATTTATAAATGGAAATCATTAATAATATGATAATTGTATTTTTAAAATTTTGAAGAGCCTCCATACTGTGTTCCATACTAATCTTACTGATTGTAATTACTGCCAATAGTATGTAAGGGTTCAATCCACTTTTCCAACATTTTAACTCATATTTTTCATACTGGCCATCATAACAGGTACAATTTTTTATTTACATCTCTTGGCCAACTAATGACATTCAACAATTTTTCATATACTTGATGCTCAGTTGTATATTTGGAAAAACATCTGTTCATATATTTACATCTTTTTAATTGATGCTATTATCTTGCTATTGAGATGCAAGAATTCTTTGTTCTTTAAATGATAATCCCATATCAGATTGTTGTCTGTACATGTTTCTTTACCTTTTCATTTGTTCACAGTTTAGTTTGTTGTGCAAAAATCTCTTCTATTTAATGTAGTGATGCTTTTTTATTTTTGGCCCTTGCTGCCTGTCTTCTTGCCATCATATCAGAAAAAAACAAAACAAAACAAAACAAAAACACTGCCAAGACTAATGTTAAAAATGTTTTATCACCGGGTGTGGTGGCTCATGCCTGTAATCCCAGCACTCGGGAGGCAGAGATAGGAGGATTGCTGAGTTCACGGCTTGCCTGGGCACCATAGTGAGCTCAGGGCCAGCCTGAACTACAAAGTGAGACCCTGTCTCAAAAAAAAAATGTTTTATCTATCCTTTCCTAGAAGTTTTATGTGTCCAGTGTTTTTAAGTCTTTCATTTATTTTCCACAATAGCCAAGATGCAGAAACAACTGGTGTTTCCTTTAGCAGACAAGATGTAAAAAGGACTTAGGATTCATTTAACAGAGTTCTAGTCAGCAATAAAAAGAAAGAGATCCTGAATGAAGACAGAGTACATTACATTAAGTGAAATAATTCAGGTACAGAAAGAGAAATAATGTATGATTTCATTTATATTTGGAACCTGGAAAAAGTTAAACTGATAGAACCAGAAGGTAAAATAGAAGTTGCTCAGGAAAGGGAGCTAGGGACACAGAGAGAGGCTATTCAGGGATGTAGTATCCAATTAGAAGAATGACAAGACCTGGGGAGCAAATGTACAGAATGATTGTAATGGATGTGCTGATTAAATTGGTTGTAGAAATCATCAAACATTATATACATATATGGTGGTATAAGTTAAGTCTTTCTTTGTCAATTAAATGTTTTTAAGTAAAATAAATAAATTTTCTTCAATCTGTATGTCGAAAGAAGCCAAGCTCCTTCATTTCTTTCTCCTGCTTACCATGAGCTTCAAAAGATTCCTTTCCAAATACTTCAAAGGTATGTGCTACATGACAGTCTATCTCCTGAACAATAGCCACAGAATGGTTAGTACAAAGGAGCCAAGAAAATGTGCCAACAACTATGGCTATCTGTACACACACAAGAAAATTATATTCTCACTGCTACACTGACATGGCATTTTTCATACAAATATTTGTTCATTAGTATTTTGGAGAAAAGTTATTTACATTACAAATAAATTATAGAAGGTCTTGAAAATATGTGCTCCAGGTTCCCAGTGACAATAAAATAAGAGCCTGTTGCAGATCACTAGAAATGAAAAAATCTGAGAGGTGGAAACAAAACCTTCCCTTAGATGATTTATGCTGCTGACATTTCTATCTCAGTCCCTTGACTGGCAGGAGTGAATGGCTGTCAGTCAAGGATGAAGGTTTGGGAACTGCATCACTTTCAATACCATCCTCACCTTTTGATTCCCCGTCATCCCAGAAGAGCTCCCCTCTTGCTTCCTTGTTTGCATCCAGGGCAATGAGGAGACCCAGAGGATTCTGCCGACTGTGGAAAACAAGATGCACAGAAGTAAAAAGGAGCTAGGGTTTCAAGAATTTTGCCCCAGGTGTCCATCAATTTTCAAACAAGAAAAGTTAATAGCAATAGGTGGCTTAACTTTCCATCAACCAGAATGAGAAAATTGGTAGGAGTTCCTTTCTCTGGTACCAGTAATGGCACAGAAGTTGGAAATGCCCCAAACACTGCAGGATCCTTGAGTTCTGCTAATTTGGTACTAAATTGCTTGCAGTCCTTATAGTGCAACCAAAGAGAAGGTAAATGTAGAAATGACCCTTCAGCTGGGTCCTTGAGATGGGTACATTTGAAAGACAAAACCACTAAATACGCAGGGGCAGGAATTCAGCATGAAAATAAGCAAAAATGTCAAATTATACATTTATATTAACCAAAGGACTTTAGGTAATATAATTCATATAACAAGTATAAAATGACTTAGAATATTTAATAAAATTAAACAAGAAGTAAAAATCTGCTAGTGAGCAAAAATATATTTTTAAGGACTAAAGTGACAATTTTAGCGCTAAAACTGCAACACACATAAGAAAACCAAGAAAACTGACTATTCTGGCTGTCACGTGTTATGTGAAATTCAGAAATTTAAGGAAAACCAGAAATTAATATCTTGTAAAATTCCTGCGAGTGTACCTCTAGATTAATAACATCTTCAGAAGAGGCTGAGGGAATCCAGGGCCTACTTTGAAGAACATACTCCCAATGTGCATGCACGCAGACACACAAACACACCAGGCCTCTTCCTCCCTATTCTCCACATGGGGCTTTAGCATGCTCCCTTTAAAAGATGGTTATAGAAAAAAGCAGTTTTGAAAAGGTTGAAACAAACAAAAACCAAGGCATTGGAAAATTGCTTTTGGGTTTTAGAAAATTGCTTTTGAACTTGGGAGTGATGCTTAATGGACTGGTGGTCATTCCAAACTACTGTACTAAGCAGCATGCAAAGCACAGCCCTGGTCCATCACTCACCTTATGTTCGTATTCAGCGCAGGCTCCTGCAAGGGCAGGATGTAGCCCCCACGCACATGAAGATTAATGTGGTCCAGAGGAGCTGGCAAGTCCTTCCACTGTTCTCTTGCATTAATCTCCTCACCCTGTGGGCAGAAGGGAAGTGGGGGGATGAAGAACAAGACACACACCTCCCTCCTCAGTGCATCTGGCAGCCATCTCATCTAATTAACCTCTCTGAACTTGCTGTCTGTTCTTCACCCATTCAGCACACACCTGTTAGGACACTTTTCTGTATTCACTTTGCTGCTGTGTGACACCTCACTTTGCTGCTATAAAATTTCCATGTCCTTTTAGGTGTTTCTCCTGTACCTACTACATGATGAGCACTGAGCAGAGCCTGCTTTCACTGAACAGACTGTTTCTATGTCACAAAACTGCTGGAAGAGGTTAGAAGGTCTTTGCATTCAATTTTTATTGGCTCCTAGTCAGCTCTCCACAATAGCATTCCTAGACCTTCCCCTTACCGAAGTCTACCAAGTCTCCATCTCCACGCACTGCCTCACTACTACTGCACTCACTGATTCCTGCTACAAAGAAAAGATCAAAGTGAGCTGGCATACTTTACACAGTCTTATTTTTAATTTGACACATCTGCCTTTATGTTTGAAAGTTTTATCTTGCCTCTGGTGTCAAAACTGCTCTCTCACTTGAGACATTAACTTGAATTCTTAAGGGATCTCCTATATTTTCTCAACCACACAGGTTTTTCAGTGATGACGTTATTGACATTTATGGCTGGATGATTTTCTGTTGTAAGAACTGCTTGTGCTTTTTTAAGATATCATTATCTTCAGTGAAAACCTATGAAATGCCAGCCAGGACCAACCTCACTCCAACTCACTGAGACTAACAAAAATGACTCCAGATAATATTAAACTTGCCCTGGTAGGCAAAATCTCCCCACTTGAGAATGATTACTTTAGAAGTAAAGAATAGTTATCCTAAACAAGTAAACCATATGCACACCTATGTTCCAATAAAATATTATTTATAAAAATAAGTGATAAATTGGTCTTTGAGCCATAATTCAGCAATATCTACTTGAGAACCAACACAAGTAGCCTGTCTTTGTGAAAATTAGTTCAGTAGACTTTTGTTCATTAATTTCATCCATGTTTCCTTCATTTTTATGAAACATCAAAAAATTTCTCTAAGTGGTATCCCTATCTATTTTATCATTCCATATATTGGTCCTTCCTTCTTCAAATAATTCTATTTAAAAGCCTCCTGTAAATTCAACCATTGCAGCAAAGTTTTCTTTATTAGCTATCACACTTCACTTACTTTCATGTGTTACATATAATTATTTCCACATGTATAACAGTTTGTAACAAGTCAACACTAGCTCCTCATTCCACAGTGAAGTCCATATTTAAATATTTCCACAAGTCCAACACCTGGAGCTCCATAAAATGCTTTGTGCCTGGGCAAGGCTGAAATACAATGACACTACAAGATACAAAGCCCACAAAAATGTAAAAAGGCATTCCCTGCCCAGATCTTGCAAATGGAAGGCTAGTCTTACAAAGTCCTGAAACTGTGCACTCCAGACTCCTGGCTCCCTTAAGCATAGCCCACGCCCTGCACGAGACAGCCTCAGCATTCAAAAAGCCTGCTTTTTAATGAACAAGTCAGCACAAAAGCTGGGGACCACGGATAGGTTCAGCAAAAAACTGCTGGCTGCACTGTCCCCAAAAATTCTGGCAGCAAAACATCTTAACATACTATCACCTGGGGATAGTCCCAACTGTAAGGACAGTCCAAACACAGAAACACAGAAAGGGGTGGAGGGGGTAAATTGGCAGCACACAGCACAGAAGAAGAACTCCAGGCCTGTGATCCTAGCCCAGGTTTGAGCCAATCCAGCTAAAGTGCTCTGGTCTTGTTTTGCTGCCATATTCCTTTCTAGTCTTCACTTTGCTCTCCTCACGAAGCAGAAAAGACCCCTGGTTAGAGTACAAGGGAAGTCACTTTGCTTCTTTCCCAAAAATCACACTAATTTATCTCAAGAGGCCTCAATGAAACTGTCTGAAGGCCTTGTTCTCCCAGCGGTCCTTGGTGGCTCATACTCACCAAGAACACAGTGGTTCTTCAGGGTTTCTTATGTGAAAATCCATGTGCACTGGTTAGACCTGCAAGTGTCAAGTCTTGTGCCTCTCAGTGCATGCTGTGCTTGGCATTATCTCTTCCTTAACTTTTATGTCTGTATGGAGCAACTCTTCTTTTAGCATCTACGCTACTTATGCAGGCTTAATAAACAGAGAACTAGAAGACACTCAATACTTAGGAGCTTACAGTGAAAGAGGATAAAAACAAAAACCATATTTTACAGCACAATTTCAAGAGATTCCTAGTGTCTTACCACCATGTACAATGATGGTGTAAGAAGAAATATAAACACATGTACAGAGTATCCACCAACAGCCAGGCTCTGGGCAAGAAGTTTCATGTTTATTTTACATCTCTGTAAAGGGTTAGCCTTCTTCACTTGCAAGTGAAAAATCTTAGACTACAGAGGTTAAACTGACTTATGCAAGACTGTACACCTGCTGGTTTTCCAGGAAAGTCTTTGGCCTGAGAACTGTCACATCTAAAACGTTGACATCCTACCATTTTCCCAGACCATATAAACATGTAGAAAACTTACTGTGTAGTAATCATACCAAGGGGCACCAGGAAAATATGCAGTCACATTTCTGGCATTCTGAAATTAAAAAGAAACAAGGTGTGGGCTACAGGCTTTGTCATACAGGACAGAGAAACCAGGAGGCATAGAAAGAGGTTCAGATAAGAGAAGTATCATTGGGACCACAAGATCAAAGATGGGGATCAGCAGTGATGATGAGGCCTTCTGATCCTCCTCCTTCTTTACACAGGGGAGATCTTTTTCACCAAAGCAAGTGGCTTCATAAAACTTCTGATCTAGAACTTCAAAGGAAAAATACTTGCCTCTGGCACATCAGACATAA
The DNA here is from genome assembly GCA_004025085.1 of Thryonomys swinderianus. NCBI lineage: Eukaryota > Metazoa > Chordata > Mammalia > Rodentia > Thryonomyidae > Thryonomys > Thryonomys swinderianus. Next base: position 13,136 of record PVIC010005290.1, read on the forward strand.
TGTCAATACCTCTATAAAGACAAAAATGCCTGAGTAGAAAAACTCTCAGGCAATACAAGATCTGAGGAGGATATCCTCAGCTGCTATTCTGATCAGAAGCAAGATCATTTACAGAGGAAGGAAAGGGTGGGCCAATGTGGCCCAAAGGACCTGTTACACAAGGCAAGGAGGACTCAGCAACAGCAATGGAACAACACACAGAGTGGGAGGTACTTCTCCTGTGAAGCTCAGGCTAATGGTGACAGGATATTGCAATAAATTAGCCACATGATTGCCCCACCTGAGCTTATACTCCTCATTCTAATTAATGGAGAAATAGTAGTTCTCAAATATATCAGAATATTGTTTTGCTTCTGATTGTCTTAACCAGAATTGCTAAACTGACCATGCAGAAGAAGGGACTGATACAGGAACACCTAAGTGACAGATTTCTGCCCAGGAGAGGAAGAGATAAAAGTAGAAAAAGAAAAAATGCAGAGTCCGTCGTGCACCAGCTTCTCCTTCTGTTCACCCAGCCTCACAGCAAGGATCTTCTATCCAGCAGAGCCCTCCCTACTCACAGGCTCCAGGACAGGGCTGACCAGTAAGGCAGGCCCCAGCAGGAACTGGCTGTCAACACCCCAGGTCTCCCGGTCAGACACAAACCTAGAAGGAAAGAAATGTGCCACAGTCAGAGCCCAACAGGACCCAGGCAAAAGCCCCAAGGAAATTTCCTGCATTCATATCCGACAAGAGATGCAGGTGCATCCTCTACCATCCTCACTCTTTCCCAGAATTCTTCAGGAACCCTCTTTCCACAGTTCAAGTTCTCCAAACTTCAGAGATACATTTCTTCACTGCTGCAAACCCTGTACGCCAAGGGCAGTCTGAGACTCTCATACATGGAGTGGAATGGCTTCTTTGTGACCTGGACATATTGTCGTACAGGGACACATAACCAAAAGCACACAGAAAATAGCTGAGTTCTTGCTATGCCAAATTAGATAGAAATTATGCTATGCTGTGGTATATCATTCCCAAAGTTTTTCACTCCATAATACTCTCAGATCTGAGTTGTAGTGTGTACCATGCTATCCAAAAACAAGTACTAAAGTATCATGTTTCTCTAAAGAAGTTACAGCAACATGTAGCACCTTTTCAACTGGGAGGAAATGCTTGCACCCACTACCAGCATTCACAAAGGAATAACCTATCCATTAGTGAATAGGGTCCCAGCTGGAAACTCACTCATAGAGAAGAGGCCTCACGACAGTGAAGCCCTCCGTGTGGGCCTTGTGCATCAAGGTATAGAGGTACGGCAACAGGGTGTATCTGGTCTCCAGCACACTTTTGGAAATATTTATAAAGGCTGCATCCCAGGATACAGGGTCTTGTCTCTAAAGGAGGAACACAAGTGTTCAGAGCTCATGTTAGGAGAGCTGGAAAAGATCAGAGGGTCACTGAAGTCTTCTCCACAAGGTTCACACACAGCTAAACTAAAGGTAAATAGAGGTAAGACTCCATGAATATCTTTATTGCACTGAAAAAAGGTCTCTATGGCTCTCCCAAGAAAGCTGATAACTTTTTCCCATTAGACTTTCTTCTGAGGATACCTTAGGGAGAGGTTTTTTTTTTTTGAGACAGGGTCTCGCTTTGTAGTTCAGGCTGGCCCTGAGCTCACTATGTAGCCCAGGCAAGCCTGGAACTCAGCAATCCTCCTACCTCTGCCTCCAGAGTGCTGGGATTACAGGCGTGAGCCACCATGCCCGGCACTGTGGTATATGGTATTGATTGCTGGTGGGCGTGAGTCTCCATGCCCAGCATTGTATGTGGTTACCAGGGATCAAACTCAGGATCTTGTGCTTGCGAGGCAGGCGCCAGAACCACTGAGCTAACCCTCCAGCCCAGGGAGAATTATTTTTGAACAACAGAAAAAACTCACCTAAACAATATGAGGAATATGGTTCATCAAGAGGAGAGATTAACAATTTTGAAGATTTCCCCAGGGAAACAAACAGTTGGTATGAACTTAGTGCAAAACTGGTTGCTGCATTTTAAGTGATAAAGAAAAAAACAAAAACAAAGAAAGAGCAGGAGCTAAGGGCTTACCCGGGTGCCAATGGTGTTGTGATTCCTGGAGAAGGGGTAAAAGGCCCCCAGCTGCATCCAGCGAGCACACATCTCATACTCGGCATTTTGAAAGAACCCACAGATGTCTGCCCCTGTCTGAAACAAGAGGGGAGAAAACCAGGCTGCTGGTGATTGCTGAAAGGTGCCACCATCTTGGAAGCAGTCAAGAGGACTCTGAAGGCCACTTACATAGGATATGCCAAAGAGGCTGAACTCCATCATGCCTGCAACAAGAACCACTCTGTGTTAGGAGGCACCACAACCTGCCTCCTCCTCCCTGTCCCCAAGGATGGCAGCTCCCTCCCCGCCAGCACAGACCCTGGGGACAGGCCACACACCGATGATAGATTTCTTGAGCTGGTCCCACGCGGCCGTGTTGTCTCCCAGCCAGTGTCCTGCCCAGCGGCCAGAGGAGGGGAATGTGGAGCGGGTGATGACGATTCCTCGCTGTCCTGTCACCTCCTGCACGGCTCTGGTTGGAGGGGACAATGGGTAAAAACAGTTAAGAGTAGGGGAAGAGAACCTACAGAGTAGCCTCTGTACTGCCTGCACCTGGGAAATGATGCAAAGCGTTTGCTACACGACTGGTCAGAGTATAGATAGGTCGTGCAGTCTGGTAGAGAGAATAATAGCAGTATTGCCTTTGTTCAGGGTGTTACAAGAAGCTCACTATATGGGCAAACTCAGTGGATTATCCTGAAATAATACACAAGCACTAAATCTGCTACAAATAAACTGGTCTAGGGCACAAAAAAATGCTACATATTCACTGAACACTTGGTATTCTGTACTTAAAGGAGAGGAGGATACACTTCTATTTAAGATCTTACTTAGTATGATTTGAACAACTCATTGACCCAAAAAAGGGACTCATGCTAATTCCACATAAGACTCAATGACAATTCAAAAAAATGGAGGGAAAATAACAAGAGATGTGTCTCCCATTTGTCATAACAAAGAAAGACATCCTACCACAAATGTTACTTTGGAGTCTTCTAACTAATGTTATTACAGGTCTGGCTTCACTTGTAATAATCACTGGTGTCCCTATGTGTGTCCCCATCTTGATGACTAGCTTCTCTATAATTGAACCTTTTCCATATTCAAATCAGTCTTGTCATTTATATTTGTAGGGCCTCATTGTTTGCCTGGGGCTTTTTGTTTAAGATTTACTATTGCTTGCAAATAAGTTCTTCTTAACCATTAGAATGAGAAATAGAAGGAAAAGTAGAGAATCTACAAGTATCCCTGGCTATCACCACAAACTGAACCAACTGGAAAGGCAAAGAGCAACTCACTCGTAGGTGGGCCTGGTCTGGGACCATCCATACAAGCTGTGCACATCATAATGACGCACTCTGGAGCCATCTGGAAGGATCTGCTCACTTTCCATGCACAGGGTCTTGCTGCTTAGGCCCCTGTCCCTGGCCTCCAAATCTGCAGGGCGGAAAATTCTTAAGAATATGAAAGCTTCCCACAACCTTTTATTCTCCAGCCTCTTTTTAAGAAACTGAGGCCTGTGTCTTAAGGCCAGTTGGACCACTTAAAAGCCCTCCCCCAGTCCAAACTGATCTGAGTTGTAAAGGGGCTGCAGAGATTTCCAACATCAGGTAGAAAGTGAAGGCCTGGATAAGAGCACGAGCCTCTGGAACATTTTACATTGGAAGCCAGCTGGATCTAGACTTTTAGGGTATACATTATCTCATGTAATTCTTGCCATAATTATAGGAAAAACGGAGTTAGTTATCTGCTTCCTACATTTTAGGAAACTAAGATTAGAAAGACCTCATTTTCTAAGGAAGGTCACACAAAATCAAATAAATAA
>PVIC010005290.1:17169-58543 GCA_004025085.1 Thryonomys swinderianus
AAAAAAAAAAAAAAAAAAAAAAAAAAGTTCAAAAAATAAGAAATATAGCTGTGTGAATACTTTAGTGCTATTGCATCCTAAATACTCTCAGGAAAAAGTTAAATTTTCTTCAAAGCCATGCAATAAAATGCAGTAACCACATTGAGGAAAGTGTTTTAATGCCTTTTCTCTGTTCCCTAATAAATCACAGCACTGGAAAGGACATGCCATGAGTGGCCAGTGCAAAGTCCTTGCATGCTGGGCTCTTCCACAGGTCACCCTACCGCTAGCCAGGGAGCCACAGCTGGGGAGGCCCAGGGTCCTTACGTGGCATGTAGGGAGGACGGTTCAGAGTTGGATCTGGGCAGCCAGAAGGAACAGCTCCATTTACAAAGCTCGATGGTTCATTCATATCCTAGAAATTCCCAACACAGAAAGAACTTAATTTTAAAGATAATTATGTCCATTCAGAGACAAGAGAGTAGTGAAAAAATGATTTAACATCTAGTAATCTCTATGAATGATTTCCCAGGGAATGTCATGAAATCCTGAGTAGAAAGTTTAATTCACCCATCCAGTGTGACTGGTCAGAGTTCAAAAATTCTCCACTGGGGAAAACAAAGCTGTGAGGATTTCCTAGTAATGGCTCAAGAGGTTTGACAGCAGGGAGGCAAAGTACAAGGTTTGAAGAGTAAAAGGGCAGTTCCCTTATCAACTGGATAAAGTGCATTTTGATATGTTCAAAGTACTCTTGGAGGATTCATTAAAGCCTTTAACCAGAGGTCAATAATTCACATGGTAAGACACACAAAGACAGGTCTACACACATCTGTTGATGTGTACACGGACACCTGTACACACTTACAATCCACATGCCATCAAACTTCAAGCTCTTCTCTGGATTCCATGGATTGCTGTAGAGCTCTTTAATTTCCCTCTTCCACCACAGGGCAGTCGAGTTGCGGAAAAAGTCTGGGAAGGCCACATAAGCTCGGTATTGCTATAAAAACAAAATATAACTCATTCTTCCTGAAGGAATATATTATACAGCAAACAGACATGTACTAAGGGCTTAATTCATGCAAAGACATGTAATGCACAGCAGTAGATAATGACAGATTATCTGAACAGAAGCCACATAATATTCTTGTTTTGTTAGAAAAAAACACTGAACACAAAGAAGAGAAATAACCATAAATTACACACCTTCTCAGCATTCGAAAGACATCCACACTGTTTCCTTCTCTGCATCAGCATCAGTGGTAACAACACCCAGAACTATCTCATGCTTTATGTGCTCAAATCACAACCTACTGCCTGTCTTTTCCTAACCTCTCAAAACAAAGGGAGGAGCCAAAGTAAATGGTAGTTAGTACTACAGCAGGGTAGAAAGAAACATCTAAATGACATTATCACTAAAGGAGGGGAAGGGTAAAATTATATACCATAAGGGTAGATTGGCATGAATTTTTGTTTCCTACGGTTTCGAATCATGTGAAAACTGAAGCAGTATATACTGCAAATTTGAAGACCTCAGAGGAAAGTTTCCACCTCTTTCTCATTCATCTTCTCTCAAACATTAAAAATAACTTCTTGGCCAAGTACAGTGGCCCACACCAATAACCCCAGCTATCCAGGAAGCTGCATAAGGAGGATCACAAGTTCTAGGCTAGCTTAGGCAGTAAGGTTCTATCTCAAAATTTAAATACAAAAAAAAGAAAGACTATTCACTTAACTTAGCATCCTCTGGGTTCAATCTCTAGTACCACTGTTCTATAGTCCTCTGATTGGTGTTTATATTCCTTACAGGCCTTAGCTTCAACGCTAACATAATCACAAATTAATGTTAAATGATCAAAGTTTAATTGTAAATTCACAACTCTTGGAAGCAGCAAATATCAATCAATTTATGTAAAGGACCAGGTGAGAACTTGGTTGAGGGGAATTCCATATAACAAGAGAGAAGAGGAAACTTAGGTGTCTAGATAAAAGCAAAACAGGAACATAAGTGAAGGAAGGAGAAATGGATGTTTGCACAGATCTGGCTCAGGGGAAGAGTGAGAGAACAAAGCGCAGCACTGCTGGGAATCATGGGGTGCTTTTAGTCAGGAAGTGGGAGAACAGCACAAAACTAGAATTAGAGAATATTTTCCGGAAAGAGAGAGTTCCATTCAGACAAGATCAGAAACAATGAGATGGGTGGAGAAATTGAGGAATCGAATAAGCAGGCATCATACACCATGTCAGAGTCAGAATTATATCCCCTGGGAGGTACAAGTGAGAAATTAAACTAACCATGCTTCAGTAACTTTCCTAATTCTGCTCAGATAACCCTTCACCATGTGATTTTTAAATGGCCCGCCATTCTCCATGGTGCCCTGGGCTCTATGACTTCAACTCTTGCCTTATTGTTTCTGCTCACTGCGCCTGATCGTCCTACAGTGACTGGCACCCTACATGACCAGATCAGTGATTACTTACCACCATGCTTAACTACCACTGTTTACTTATGACTGCATGCTGCCAAATAATTCTTAGATCCCAATACAAAATTATGGAATTAAAGTTCCAAGTTTACACTCAGGAGTAAAGCAGTAAACCTGCTTTCCACAGGCTTACTGGACAACTGGTTGTTTGATTTATACTACTTTCAGTAATGCTAGCCCTTGGCATCAGGAAACATCCTTTCCAGCCCCCTCACTCCTCCACATTTCCCTTTGACAATATAATTATAATTATTCTAATCTACCAAGAATCTCTTCTGAGGACACATAATAGATTATGAGACTCCCACATGAAGTGTTTCTCATCAAAGGCACATTTGTCATATGGAGCCAGTTTGATGACTCACACCAGTAATCCCAGCACTCAGGAGGCAGAGGCAGGAGGATTGCTGTGAGTTGGAGGCTAGACTGGGCTACATAGTGAGCTCAGAACCAGGCTGAACTATAAAGCAAGACCATGTCTCAAAAAACCTAAAAGCAATTGTCATTTAGAACAACAGAATTCTTTGTGAAAAATGCCCCTCTAATGAGAGTCACATGCATCTCTGGTCACAACCACTAAATGTCATATGGTGTTCCCCATTCTCTATGGTAATCAATATTGTTCCACGACTCTAAAACTTGCTCATGATTAAGGTCACATTGGCCTTAATGATTGAAGAACTATAGGTCTCACAAGTGAGTAGTTAATCCCATGATTAATAAAAACACCTCTATGAATATAAAAATATGAAAATGAAGGAGCTTGTGTCTCTGAATGTCTGAGACTGACAGGTTCTTGTATCTTTGTGGGCTGTCTGGATCACCAAACATCAAGCGATGCTCTATGAAAGTGATGGAAAAATGGGCAATTCTCCCTCTCCCTCTCTCTCTGATTCTTTTTTTATTAATTTTTATCTTTATTGGTACATTGTGTATACACATCATGATCACACTCAATATTGGGAATTTGTACCAGTATATGATACAATTTAATTCTCATTTTTTCCTGTTCCCCTACACACATTCCCACCTCCCACCCTCTAAATACATAAGCTTTGTTTCCCTTTTTTTATTACCATCACATTTTTCCTGTACCCCTCATTACTCACTCCTCCACATTTCCCTTTGACAATATCCATCATACATTCTAAAACTCATTAACGTCTTCAGTTTCTCATAGCAGAAAACAGATACAATATTTACACATCTGTGACCTATTTATTTCACTTATGAATATGTCCTGAAGTCTCTCTCTTAAATTCTTGTGAGAAAGAGATGAGCCAGAGAGATAGAGACAGAGAGTCAAGAGAATGAGGGACAGAAACAGACATAGAGATGATATCTTCAAAAGAAGACAAAAGGAAAACCTTAAACTGCGTCTGAAACATTCCCACCAATCTTTGATACCTGACCCAGTCCATGTGTCGTTTTTTCTACTGCATGTGCTATCAGAAATAAAGACACACAGTCCAACATCTAGGCAGCCTGGTTCCTAGCATAGGTATCTCATCTTCCATCTAAAGAAGTCCTACTACCAACAGGGGTCCTGGAAGCAGGAGACCAACACAAGTGCCAGTGTGTCACTGGCTTACAATGCTGTCTACTCTGCTCTCTGGGAGCTGTGCCTGGCCTGAGTCATTGATCCCTTCTTGCCAGGTCTCTCTGATGTCTTTATTCCCTCTAGGACTCAACCCTTTCCCTGAAAACTAATTCATCTGGCTAAGACCTGAATATTTATTTGTTCTACTCCTATCAAAAGGGGAGTTTGTACCAGCCTTTGAGTTTTTAATAACTGAACTATCACTTTTCTATTAATCCTTAAGTCTGATAGGGATCCTAGAGTATAACGGATCCCACCCTGCTAAATAAAGATAAACCAGTTTCTTATTCTCTTTGTGCTTAGCAGGAGTCAACAGGCCTGTATCCTTCATGTCCCAGATCCTCCATGGAAGTTGCACAGGGTACACACATCCTACTATAATTCTCAACCAGACAGAATAATCATTGTTAAGGAAGAGTTTAAGAGGACAAGGCAAGGTACTTACTCTCCAAGAGTCCCCACCCCCACCCAGTAATCCTTGTTCACAGATGTCATCAGAACAACATGTAACAAAGTAGAAAGACTGCATCGATTCACTGTGTACACTTCATGTCTAGAGAATGGGGCTGAAGCCTCCTAGATCACTAAGGAACAATGTGTTCATTCAGACAACAGATACTTAGTGAGGCTGGGAAGAATTTATGTTCAGAGACATGGACTAATGAAACAGTAAGAAGCTGTTTTCATGAGAAAGAAAATTTTACAATAAAGTTGGAAACAAAGTAAAAGCAAGTTTGAGAAACCCTAGTATGGAAAAGAAAGTTGGGCAGGGTTCATAAGTGAAAGATGTAGAATCCTGTCCATGCAAAAAAGAAAACAGTACACATAAAGAGATTTAATCACTAAAGACAAACAGTATCAATTCTATTTGAAAGGAATAAGCCAAGCATCAAGCACAGCCACAGTAGGAAGTGCACTGAATCTAGAAAAGTAGCACTCCTTATGTATATCAGCCAAGGAAATTCCATTTATCTCAGGCATCTTAAAGCTTTGGGTTTGAAATCACCATTGTGTCCTTTAAAACCAAAAAGAAAATTTAACCTCTCTGACTCTTACATCCCAGGCAGAAGTGCTTTCCCATTAGAAGGAGAACATTGCTATGTGTAAAGTAATCAGCACACAGACTGACACACTTCCCTAACAGTCTCTTGCTCCCCAGGCCTATGGCATGGTGTGTCCCTGTGCTATATCTATGTGTTCTCCCTCTCCATCACAATGTATGGCATGTCAGGCACCTTGGGCATGGATGCCCCTTCATATCAACCATGACATCGCCCAATATCCACAAAGAAGATTTACCTCCACTTGAATGTCCCAGTCTAGAGAGCTGTTAACAACAACATTGGGATAATCAGGCCAGACCTGTGGAGAGACAAATATTTGACACTAATGCACCACACAATTTAATTTTTTTTTTTTTTTTTTTTTTTTTTTTTTTTTTTTTTTGCTTTTTGAGACAGGGTCTCGCGTTGTAGTTCAGGCTGGCCCTGAGCTCACTATGATGCCCAGGCAAGCCGCCACAAACCCAGCAATCCTCCTGTCTCTGCCTCCCGAGTGCTGGGATTATAGGCATGAGCCACCACGTCCGGCACTGTGGTATGCGGTATTGATTTTTGGTGGGCATGTCTCCACGCCCAGCATTATATGTGGTTACCGGGGATCAAACTCAGGTCCTTGTGCTTGCGAGGCAGGCGCCAGAACCACTGAGCTAACCCTCCGGCCCCACACAATTTAATTTTGTTTGATGATCCTATAGGAATCATTTGGAGAAGTGGATTTTACAAAAATCCATAGCTATACCCACAGATAATGATGAAAAAATGAGAAGTACTAGAAAAGTTTTTAAAAATTCACAAACACGCTGACGGTGTCTAACAGGCTCCCCCAGGCTGGGGATTGGTGGATCACCCTTGGATCATACCTTTCCCCAGACAATGCCTCCATTGTTCGGGTACTTGATGAAGACATCATCGGCCACACCCCGAGTGAAGGCAGGGTAGGGCTGGGTCTCATTGCCAGAAATGGCTGGATCCTAGAAGCAAAGCACACATCAGGTGGCAACACCACAGCCAGGGAATGAGGAGGGGCTGAAAGAACAACCTTCTCAAGAGGGAGACTCTAGCCTTCTTTCAAGTTGTACAGTTTCTGTGAATCCTGGGAAATACACTTTTTTATTGTACCTTCCATGGCAGTGCTTAGAGTATGGAAAAGAACATAGGGCAAGGGATTCTCTGCCAAAGCCCAGCCAGTGCCCACACTCCACACATTCCCATGTGGACTGACCAGAATGAGGATGATCCGCATCCCATCGGCCTTCATGCGATCGATCAGAGCTGGAAACCCAGCAAACTTGGGGCTCAGGGTGAAGTCCAGCTGCCGCTCCATGTAGTCGATGTCTGAGTACTGCACATCCTGTGGGAGGAGGACACAGGGAAAACAAGAGGCTGTGGGTGGTGAGTTCAGTTCTAGAAAGGAACAAGCATCCAGTACTGATGGTGAAATTAAAAGGTTTCTTTCTGGTTCTTTCATATCCCAACTCTGGTATTTGCTTGACATGGATCCTGGGAAGTTCATCTTATTTTTTACAGTATTTATACACAAATGTGAAAAATCCAAGCCAGAAAAAAAGACCAAAATTGGATACAATTAGTATCTCGAAGAGTTTTTATGAGGAAAGTAAAGCACTGGATGAGAAAGTGCTTCGTGAACTACAGATATGAGGAGTGATTATAGTGACCTGCCCCTGAAAGCTCCCCATGGTTTCTGTGGTTAACGTTCAGAGAAAGTAATATAACTATATATTCCTAACTCAATATATATGGTAAATATATTATAAAAAAGCAAAACTAAACTTTCTTGTTTATTTGGAATACCAAATCTGGTGTAAATGAGACATAGGTTTCTTATTAATGATACATTATAGGTCATACATTACAGTGAGTAGGATAAAATGAAATCCAAAAGTAGTCCATTGATCAGTTCCAATTACTGAACCTGCTGGTCCTCAGGTAAAGCACAGAATTATTTTCTATGCAATGTTATTCTTGAAACCCAGCCCAAGATCCCCATATTGAGTCTATGATTGACCCCAAGTTGATGAACATTGTGCTCCAGCTACCAGGTGCTGGAACACAGGACACATCTCCACATGCAGTAGTCTAAGTGCACTGGGCTTAACTTTTTAATTAGGCAAAACTACTATTTACGGATCTTTCTTCTTATAGAACAATGAACTTATGGCCTCATGCCTTAAAGAAAAGGAGAGAAGCACGGTATGGCAGAAAAAGCTTCATCTTTTCATTGAGACTTTGACCACCTGTGCTACAGGATGGTGCTGGGGGCAAGACCCCACATGCATTAATGTGCTGGGCTGAGACTCAGCATGACATCATAGAAGAAAGCACTTTGTATCTTGGTTGAACTTCACAAAACTCCAAAAACCAAATCCAAACAGTGAGACACTGAGGTTAGCTAAAAGATCATAGAGCTAACACACAACCTATACATACATAGGGAATCTTGGCGGCCACCATATCATCATACAGGCTGGAGATCTCAGAGTCATTTTCATATCCATAGCGACACAGCTGGAACCCCAGGGACCAATAAGGCACCATCACAGGCCGACCAATCATCTAAAAAATACACAGAAAATATTAGTCCTTGCAGAGAAAGCCATGTTGAAGTTTTACATGAAGTAATAAGAATGTTTTTTCAGTTTCTCAATATAGACAATCAATAAATTCAAATACAGAGATAAACTGAAGGTATGTAAAGTCACTGAGATATGTGGAAATTATCCTGCAAAGCTAGTGTGCTCCTAGGAAATCTGGAAAATCTGCTTTCATTAAGCCCTAAAGTTGGTCTGACTTACGGTGAAACAAACCTAGAGGCAAAACAAATGGATTACACACAGGTTCCACAACCTGCTAGCTATATTACCTTCGACAAATTAAGTTTATTCTTTGTGTTTTAGTTTATTCCCCTATAAGTTAGAGATAATGGTAACATCATCACATCATGTTTTAATTAAAATCCAGAAAACTAATATATGTCAAGTATGTATAGCACTTGAAAGGTGACATGCAGTAGTATAAAATTGTCTGCTGCCACAGAAGCAGCCATGTCACCACCACAGAACACCATGGCAATCATTATCATCAACATCTCAATTATCCACACTACAACTCCCACAAAATCACCTTCATCACCCCATCACCACCACCAGCAGCATCACCTCCATCACTCTCATCATACTCAGCCTTACCAACTACACCATCCTACCCACCACTATCACTAACTTTATGAGTACACCCCCCACAGTATCATACTCAGTCTCATTACCATGACTACCAGTATCACCAACAACACTATTAACAACACTATCATCATTATCCCTCCACTTTTAACTAGTACCACCACCACCATCACCAACACCATTATCATCACCTCTGCCACCATCACCACTGTTCCATTACAATCTGTACCACCAAAATAAAAATTATTGCTCTCATCAGTCACTACCACCATCACATTCCTACCCCTATCACTATCACCACCCCCATGACTATACTTACAACCTACACAACCACTCTCACCAACACTATTAGCATTGCTATAAGTACTATCTTCCCTGTTGTCACCATCACCATCACCAACATCACTCCCATTACTACCACTATCTTCATTTTTACCACTGGTGTCATGATTATACTGTTATTCTGAAGTATTTAGGATGTGAATATAATATTATTGAGATATATTTATTGCATATTATACTATAATATGCCTCCAAAGACCAATGATCACTCTGATTTACATAGATTTTGGAACAGAGAAGGGGCTGAATAAATACCTGATAAGCAAATGCACTCCCTCCTACCTCAGTGTACTGCTGAGTGACAAGCTCTGGAGTTGGGCCCAAGAACACATAAAAGTCCAGGATTCCCCCTGTGGTGCGGTATGTCAGGGCAGGTGTGGGCTGGAACGTCACATCTGAAAAGACAGGAAAGTGCCAAACAAGCTGGACCCCAGTGCCCTTTGTCTCTTTCATTTAACATTTCAATTAACATTTCATTTAGTATTAACCACAGATATTCTGTATTTTATTCACAGAACTGAAGAAAAAAATTGAAATTCTAAGAGTCTCCTCCTTGGATGTTTTTGCTTTGGAGTTTCACATTGCCATATTATCTGTTTTGTCATACTGCTTCTCTAAAGTTACCATCATAACTTTATTTAAGTCTCACAATAAGTTACAGGAGGAGTACTCTTCCCATGTATACTTCATCAAGCTTTCCCCAATAAGGATGCCTAATCTAACCCTTGTACCTTATCAAAAACAGATGGCAGACAATGATAATAATACTATTAACTCATGTATGGTTTATACTTTTCCTTCTCTTGTTTGATTGCCTGCCTATAAGTGATAATATTGATGCAAAAAGAAAAAGAGAGCCACATCACCGTACCCATGGCATTGCTGTTCAGCAGGAGCACGCCATGGGCATTGCCATCCTCCTCAAGGCCCATGTAGTAGGGGTGGACACCATAGGAATTCATCTTGTACTGAAAACCACAGGGGAGAAGAGGAAGTTATTGTATTTAATTTTTAAAAATACATCAAACAGTGCCGGGCGTGGTGGCTCACACCTATAATCCCAGCACTTGGGAGCCAGAGACAGGCAGATTGCTGAGTTCAAGGCTTGCCTGGGCTACATAGTGAGCTCAGGGCCAGCCTGAACTACAAAGCGAGACCCTGTCTCAAAAAAAAAAAAAAAATATATATATATATATCAAATGATGTTTATTAAGGTGGGTCTTTGTCTTCTCTGAAAAATAAGTTAAACACATAAGAAACAAAGCCATCCAACAATGGCTTCACTTTAAGAGGACAGAATGACAACCCATGGTGAGCCTGGGAAGAAAAGAACAAAGGATACATACAACATGTGTGAAAGAGAAAGGCAGATCTCACTCGCTGCATGCTCACCCCCGGGGGCTGGTCTCGGGAAAACATGCCCCACGTGTGCCAGTTCAGGTCTCTCTTGAAGGACCTGTGCTCCGTTTCCCCAAAGCCGTAGATGTAGGAGGAGGGCAGGCGGGTGGAGATGCGCAGGAACATGTCATTGAAGGTGAAGCCCAGGAGCTGCGAGTCCCAGCTGTCAAGCACAAGGTAAGTGTGGAGAGAACTTCAGCTTTCCTGTTGCCTTCAAGAACCAAGTAACAACAGAGTTGTTGATTCCCTCCTACCACTAGATCTTTGGAGATAACTAATCTAATCACAGTTTTAAAACCAGTAATCTACTATATGCTTCATTACTCTGATATTTTCAAACAAAGCAGTATGGCCATGATTCCTAGTATGTCGATTTGATTGAATTAAAATACCTAGCAGATGAATAAAGCTCATTTTGGGGAGTATCTAGGTGGGTCATGGAAGTGAGAACTTTGATCCTATATGGGACCCCCTTTCTCTTTTTGGTACTGTTGGCCTACTCTTCCTTCCAGTCACCATAGTCTACGCATCTTTGTTCTGAAATGCCCTTTCAGTATGTTTCTAACCTATAATCAACTTGTCATGAATTAAATACCTTAAAACAGTGGGAAAATTAAACCCTTCCTCCTTTAAATTGTGTATATGGAGTATTGAGTCTTGGCAACAAGTCTGACTAATATCAACAGTTATCAGTATCATCAACTGCTTCCCATGTATTGTAAATTATCTTTGTTGTCATGAAAAGAGGACCTCATCTTTCCAGAATCATGATACCTAGAAAACCACTAATATAAAGAAACTTGAACTGATGAATTCTGAATGAAACTTGGACTGGATGAATTCTCAGAACACATAAATATATCAACTTTTTCTCAGGATGCAAACGATTCTCTATAACAAATCTGAGAGATATAACTTATTCATATATCTGAAAATGAACAATGTCATGCTTTAAGCCAAGACAATGCCTGCCAAATACAGGGTAGGTAACCAGCAACTCCATAGAGAGTATATGATGGGCTGTCAAGAAAATGTAGTTGATTGGCAATTCCAGATCAGAGTAGGAGCCGCTTACATTACAGTTCCTGTACTGTTCCGGCGAATCACGATCCCAAATGGATTCTCCTTAATGAGGACATCATAGAGCCGACCCTGGGACGTGCTGGATGGAATCCTAGGTATGTTCAATGGGATTGGAACTTCATAGCGATTGTTGTTGGGGTCATAAATCTAAGAAAAAGAAATTGATTTGGGATGAGGTTATAGATGGGAGATTACATAAAGTATGTTCTCTTCCATAAGGGATGACTATGTTGTAGTTAACAATATGGTATCATATAATTCAAAACAGTGAGAAGATTTTGAATGTTCCTATCACAGATAGGATCGATGATTGAGATTATAACCTAGGTATACTAAATTTCATCATGGATAATGTGTGAATGTACCATAACATCATACTGTAAGCCCTAAAGACATGTATATTATCTATCATTTACAAACATTTCAGCCAATGGGAGTGCTCCTGAAATTGATACCCTTTGTATAACCTTGACAACTCTGACAATGAGTCCAGGTGTTATATTTTTGCATCTCTTAAGATCATTATAAGATTTAATTAGTATACCAAGAAACATCAAATTTAAAAGTTTGAAGGTGCGGGCCGGAGGGTTAGCTCAGTGGTTCCAGCGCCTGCCTCGCAAGCGCAAGGTCCTGAGTTCGATCCCCGGTGACCACATATAATGCTGGGCGTGGAGACACGCCCACCAACAATCAACGCCGCATACCACAATGCCGGACTTGGTGGCTCACACCTGTAATCCCAGCACTCGGGAGGCAGAGACAGGAGGATTGCTGAGTTTGCGGCGGCTTGCCTGGGCACCATAGTGAGCTCAGGGCCAGCCTGAACTACAAAGCGAGACCCTGTCTCAAAAAGCAAAAAAAAAAAAGTTTGAAGGTGATTCTTTCCTGTTTCATTTTTAAGGTTTCCGTTCTGATAACTCCCTCACTTTATATTGGTGCTAATGGTAAAAATCACTTTGAAATTAGTCTAATACTTATGAACATATTGTATATTACCTTACATATGAAAATATGAGAGTGTATGAGTACTTGTAAACTTTTTGGAATCTACAAAAATGCTTCCTAAAACAGGAATTTATTTTGATTAAAATAAATATAGACATCTTTTCTAAAAACAATATATAAATTGATGATTTATTTGACTGCTTGTTATATTTCTGTTTGATACTGAACTAGGAATATGAACTGGAAATGTTCCCCTATTTTCAGAAAATCTCATCCTTGGGAAGTGAAAGAGAGGTATATACAACATTTAGATGATATACGATATAATGACAAACTATGTAAAAGTACTGTGAGATAATAAAGAATGAAATGCTTAATAATGTCTCTGGGAAACTGAGATCATTTTATAGGTGAGCAACAGGCTGAGCATAAAATGTTTATAGCTATTGACAAAACACAGAATTGAGGTAAAGTCATTCTGATAATGAATAACAAGCACATAGTTGAAAACGATTGAAGTGAGCTCAGAAGGAGCCAAATAGTAGACAATACTTTTTTTGAAGAGGTAAAGGAGGTGGGAATCAAGGTTAGAAAGGAAAGCAAATTTATTATTTAAACTAATTAGATTCCTAACACATGTCAGTACAATGGTGAAGACACAAACGTGAAGTACAGCATCTCTTTTTTTTTTGATGTTACCCTGTGATAAACTTTGTAGGCAACCTCACAGTGGTGACCTGATCTCTTTGGTTTACTATCTCCTTTGAATTTCTCCATGTTCCTGTCTAGTAATGACTATGTGAGATGTCAGGAGCACCAAATGGGCAAAACAAATCCCTGTCCCAGATAATCTTACACTTTAACAGAGTACTGGACATAAGAATAGCTAGTACAGCCCAAGCCCACACATGTAATTAAATCATTGAATGAACCAAGAGAAATCACTGCACTTTAGTGACTACTTCACAGATACCTCAAATTCCGTATTCAAAACTAAGTTCATTCTAGATTGTGCCATCATAAACCACATAAATTTCCTCATTTCAGTCAATGTCAACTCCATGTAGAGATGCACATGGAAACAGTTATTAGTCTTACAGCTCCCTTCTGCACCACCTCCAACTAGCCTTCAATCACTAGATCACAGAATGCTACCCTCTCAGTTTCAACATATCCACTATTCAACTCCCTTCCTATATCCAGCCCAAGATCAGTCCTTTAGCTGGATTACTTACTAGAAATCTCCTAGCTTCCTACTCTATTTCTTGTTCTTGCATCTACTTTCCTTAGACTAGCCACTGTAGTCTCTTCAAAATAAATAGGATAACTCTTACTGTTCTATCAGTGATTTCTCACTGTTGTGTGGATTATAATCTATTTAGCCTAAAGCAGCATAGAACTTAAAAGAGCACATTAACTTTCAGATTCTGGATCTTCACTACTAAAAAATAGCCAGAAAAGGGCTACGTCAGAACCTGAAACATATACTAAATTTACCTTAAACTGCAGCATCTCATCCTTGTGGTAGGTCACTTGCAGGCGGAGGGGGTTCACAGGGATGGAGGGGAAGGCGTTGGCATAAAGAGAAGACTTTAAGGAGATGTCAGCACTGGCCCCACCTGAGTCATACTGAATGTTGCTGACAGAGTACAAATCACTGACAAAATAGCAGAAAGGGACCCCAGGAGAACTGGATTCCTGAAAGGTACAGACAATATCCTAGTCAGCATGTGTCCTCTGAATGACTTTAAAAGGCAATTTATATCGAGATAAAGCTACCCTGTCACTTATTCAAGCATATACACTTTGGTAATGTCAACAGATTCAGTTACTGATCACCAAGCAAAACACTTAATAAAAACATCCCAGCCTACCCCATCTACTCTCACATACAGACCAGCTCCCTTGAAGCCTTTCCTTTCTGTGGACTGCGTAAGTTCCCACACTGTTCTCATTAAATTGTAAATTAAGAGTAGAGGACTTCAGTGACCTCCCACACACAGCCACGGGCCATGCAGTTTGCTTCAGAAACACCATGCTCGTCGGGGTAACAGTCTATTTTTTCTTCATCCCTTATTTTTATGCTCCACTCCACCGTGTATGCTTCTCCCAGGGCAAGGTTAATTTCTGAGATAATGGCAACCTGTAGGAGTGGAGAAATCACAGGGAAATTCACGCTCAAAGGACAGAGGACTCACCAAATCTGAATCACTATGTAGGAAAACAAATAGATGAGACTCTCAGCAGTTCAAGTAACATGAGACTGTAGTTTATATGAACAGAGCTGTACATGCTATAGCAGAACTGTTCTGTGTAACAGGGCATATGTCACTATTTTGTCAGAATCTTATCTATTATAATGCAGAAAAATAGGTAAAATAAAACCTATTGCAATCGCCACTATTTTTCCCTCTTTAATTCCTATTCTTCCTCTTTATTTTAGCAAGACTTCTCTCTCCCAGATTAAGTTTTTGGAGTTTTTTTTCCTCCATTCCCTAATCCAGGGTCCCCCTGTGGGCCTGGACTAGTAGAACAAAAAAAGCAGTAAGATTCATATGGCTTGGCTTCTAATTTTCCTTTTTTCCATAGCAACGTAGAAAATTGTTTCAATTCTCAGGTCTCAGCTAATCGGTTGCAAATTTAAGGTGAAAAAGTAAAATTTCCTTTTTTTATTAACATCATATCCTCTTCATTTTTCCAAATCTAGATCTTAAAAGCTAAAATCTTTTTTGAATCCCACTCATTAACTCACATGTGTCAATTTTTGCACTTTTTTCTTTGACTTCTCTACAAATAGCACTTTTTAAGAGTGAACATTGTCATTTCGTATGGAACAGTAAGATCACACGTGAAGGTTTTTCATCCTTCTCCCAGTCTCCTGCTAGAATAAATCAACTTTTTCTTCCCTGCCATCCTAATCTCTAGCCCCAATGTCTGCCTCCAACAACACCTACTATCAAGGATAATTATGAAACCTTTTTTAAATTTTATTTTTTAGTACTTCTGTATAATATATGATGTTACATCCTTTATGGGACGTTGGTACACATGTATAACACATCTTAATTCCTTCTTTTGATCCCTTGTCCCTTCTCCCCCCACCTACTACATACCTCTTGATCTCCTTGCTTTTTGTTTTGTTTTGGTTTTTTTGCACATTTTTACCATACCTAATGTTTGCATTTCTTATGTGGGGTTGCTACATGTTCAGAGAGATCTTTTGAGAATTAAATCAAGAATGACCTCACTCTAGCACTTCAGACCTTCCAAAATCTTATTCTACATGGTCTCTTGTCCAAATTGATCTCTCTTCCAAAGTAAATCTTCCTAAGCTTGTTGTATAAGCTTCACAGATTGATGATGAAAGGTCATTCCCAGTTCTAATTTAGCATATTCTGACATCTCAATTGGTAACATTTTATCTAGATAAATTAATGGTTCCTACTTGTGAAATACAATGGAATTGATATAACATGTTCCTTGTTACTATTTTAGTTTGTAATATGAAAATTCCCATTGATATTTAAAATTTTAATCAATGTAGTATTATTGTGGCCAAAAAAGATAAGCTCATGTTCACTGAAATTTGCTGACCCTATGTTTTTTCTTTACATAAGAGGCTGCACTTTCAATTTACTTATTCCTTCTACTTCCTTTTTTTGTTCTTCTTCATTTTTCTTTTGTTAAAATTTGTCCTACAATTTTTTATATAAAATGGAGTATTACTCTGCCATAAAGAATGATAAATTTGAGTCATTTATACTCAAAGGATGTACCTTGAGGACACACTCATAAGTGAAAAAAACAGGACACAGATGTATCAATGCCATATCTTTTTTCTGGTATGAGAAACTGAAGATGTAAATGAGTTCTAAAATGTATGCTAGATATTGGGAAATAGAAAGTATTCAAAGGGAATGGGGTAAGGGTAAGTAAGAAAGAAAGAAAAAACTTGATGACAAAAAAGGAAGCAAAGCTTATATATACAAGGGGTAGGGGATTGTAGGGTGGGTAAGGAATAGGAAAAACTAATACTAGTACAAATTCTCAATGTCGAGTGTGATCGTGATGTGTATATAAAATGTACCAAGAAAATCCATTAAAATTTTTTTTTCCCACAACAGCAGCACAGTGACTGAAACCTAAGCAGATACTTTCCATTAAAAACAAGGAAAGACCTTACTTCTGATAATCTTAATCCATGGAACCAATGCCCACAATTTTCTTTTTTCTTCTAATCTTCTAAATGTAGAAAGAAAACCATCCCAATTTGCTATCATTTCAGGTTTCTTGGTACTATCAACTAATGAATCCCTACCTGATGTACCATCTTTCTAGCCTTTCCTTCTTCAAGAAAGTTAGTTCAACTACTCCGTTCAACTTTCAGCTTAAGGCATAAGCTGACATTTCCTAGTTAGGTTGGGTTTCCTTTTTCATTCTTTAGTTTCATATATATCAATTATGTTTCCCCACCACTCAAAGTCAACCGATACAAGATTTCCTTTTTCTTAAAGTAATTAACCTATTTGGTAAACATGGATTAGTCATATGTTTATACAGACATCCTTCCAACAACTTGTCATATGTAAAACCAGGTATACGCCACATTCTTCCAACTTTGTAATATATGTGTCCTTGACATAGGTTCTCAAAACAAAATGTCAATGGCCATTAATATATGACTTACTTTTTCCATATTTGGAAGCCTCCTTACATATCACTGACTCCACAGATCCAACTCAAGGAATCCTTGGTATCTCTGATTAAATTTACTTGGAAAAAGTACTCTTCATAAGGCACTGGAGGAACTTACTACAATCTGTGCAGTTTCTGGTCTCATCACAACTGATGAAAATTTACTACTATTATCTAACCAAATAAGAAACCACATGTAGGCTCATGGAATTCTTTGTCTTTCAAGTATTTCTTGAAAATTTGTGGGTTACAACAAGAATCTGTGTATTGTATCTTAATACAATTTAAAAATAAGGCTTTCAAAATTCTAACTCATGGAATTCCCACCTTTACCTTTCAGCATCTCCCACAAATTTCCTGACCCTTTTCCCTCTGACCTTGTCCACTTCTTTCACTCTGCTCTTGAGTTCTTTGTAACTGTTTCTTGAAATTGAAGTCAGTGAAGAATGCCCAGGTGCAGGGGAGACAGGGAGCATGAGAAGATCATTTCGCCTCAGCCCATCCTCAAAAACTCTGTCTCCGGGCCGGAGGATTAGCTCAGTGGTTCCGGCGCCTGCCTCACAAGCGCAAGGCCCTGAGTTCGATCCCCGGTAACCACATACAATGCTGGGCATGGAGACTCACGCCCATCAGCCATCAATGCCACATACCACAGTGCCGGGCATGGTGGCTCATGCCTGTAATCCCAGCACTTGGGAGGCAGAGACAGGAGGATTGCTGAGTTTGCGGCGGCTTGCCTGGGCTACATAGTGAGCTCAGGGCCAGCCTGAACTACAAAGCGAGACCCTGTCTCAAAAAAAAAAAAAAAAAAAAAACTCTGTCTCCTTTGAGCTCTAGCCATCTCCTCATTCTCATTTTTCTTCCCAATCCTCTTACTTCCACATCAGAGGAAGTGCTTTTTGGTCTTTCTACACTACATGCAACTTTGCTAAGAATACTAAAGAATACTAAAATAAACACCTCAATATCCTACCTTCAGGTCAGGATCATAAGTGACTTTAGGAGAAGCTTGAGTTAGGACACCACTGTGTTTCACCATGACATTGGTAGGTTCCTGTGTCCCAAGTATTTTAATCTCCTGAAATGCTAGGTTATTGGGGTCCTTGTAGTTTGACTGAGAAATGTTCACATCCAGGTGGTTCTGCAAACAATTAAACACAAAGTTTACCTGTACCGCACAGATTGTCTAATCATTCAGATGCTACAGAGGACACTAGTTCCTCCCCACTGCTCCGAATGTCTCAGTTTTCTCTACTGGTGTGTGCATAAGGACTAAAAGCTTATTTTTAAAATACTCTAAAAAAAATTAGGAACATACACAGAGAAAGTTATATTTGAAATGATGTTTTAATTGACATCATTATCACCTTTTGATAAAACAGATGATGCAATCATTAAAAACTTATCATAGGTAGAAATATGTCCCTACTACATATGTAGTTACAAACATAATTACATACATACAACACATATGTGTAATGGTCAAGTGTCCACTCCTAAGATTCAGAGAAACATGCTACTCACCTCGGTGACAGAAAACTCACATAAAAGGTAAATTTTATTGACCACAGTATCTGAAAGCAGAAGAAAGACAAGTCAGTCTGGCCTCTCTATCACAGAATAATCTCAGCTTCCTCTCCTTAAAGGTACACTTTTGATGTCATAAATGAAGAGATTTCCTTGTTTGTGTGACTGAATGATATTTAATTGTACATATTTACCACAACCTCATTATTCATTTATCTGTTAGCTTGTTTCCATATCTCAGCTTTTGTCAATGCTGCAATTAACATGAAAGCCTACATACCTCTCTGACATACTGATTTTATTTCTTTTAGATGCAAACTCAGAAATGTGATTATTATATTATAGAGTAGTTCTATTTTTAATATGTCAAGGATCACCAAAGTATTATACCATTTGGTACAATGGCTTTACCAATTCATCTTTCCACTAATAGTGTACAAATGTTCATCCATTTCTTCAACATCCTTGGCCACATTTGCAATCTCTTACCTGTTTCACTGCAGCCACCCTACTAGGTGGGAAATGGTATTTCATTGTAAATTTTAATTTATATTTCTCTGCTCTTTAGTAATGATCAGGACCTTTTTATGTACCTGTTGGCCAGTTCTATGTATTCATTGTACAAACAACTATTTGAGTTCTTTGCCCATTTTTTTTGAGACAGGTTCTCACTTTGTAGTTCAGGCTGCCTGAGCTCACTATGTAACCTAGGCAAGCTTCAAACTCAGCAATCCTCCTGTCTCTGCCTCCCGAGTGCTGGGATTACAGGCGTGAGCCACCACGCCTGACATCTTTGCCCATTTTAAAATCAGGTTATTTATTTTCCCATTATTGAGTTTTCAGAGTTCCTTATATAGGTCTTATGTTAGCATCCCAGCAGATATTTTTATTATATTATGGTTTGCACATATTTTATTCAATATTATTTGTTCCCTTTTTATTTTGATGGGTATTTCTTTTGTTATGCAGGAGATTTTTAAATCAAAACGGTATCATTTATTATGTTTTGCTTTTCTTCCCTCTGCTTTTGATTTCATGTTAAAAAACACATTGCCAACCCCAATATCAAAGAGCTTCTTTCCTGTGTTTTCTCTTCCTAGAATTTTTTGGTCTCCTGTTTTCCCTCTTTCCTATTGTAATCTGAAAAACATTCTCTTTCAAGTGCTCATAAAGCACATGCCTCAAGGAAATCTATTTCCTAAGCTGTAACCATAATTAATATCTGTTAGTATAAATGATGAAAATACTGGCTAGATGTATATGCAATGGAGAAGAATATTTTCCTTGCCTCCTTCTGGGTGAAGATATTTACATAAGAGATGAATAAATGACAGACAGTCTTGAAACAAATGTGCATCCCAGGTACCCCTGGCAATAAAGAATGTGTTACAGACCACTGGCCAAACAGGGAAATCTGAGAAGTGGAAACCAGTTTTCCTCCCGACTGCAGTTCATCTATCACTGCTCCTGAATGCAGCAATAGAATAATGCTGACTTTGGCTACTGTGTGTGGGAGACATCTCACACTGCCATATGACCAGCAGAAACGAAGGGCAGTAAGTCAAGGATGCAGGTTGGGAACAGCACCCTTCTCAGCACAGTACTCACCTCTGGATTCCCCATCATCCCAAAAGAGCTCTCCTTGTGCTTCTCCATTCTCATCCAAAGCAATGATGAGACCTAGAGGATTCTGCCGACTGTAGGGAACAAGATCCATTTAAGTGACAAAAAGGTTCCAAAAATTTTGCCCCATGTCTCCATCAGACTTCAAATAAGAAAAGTAAGCACCAGCAAGTGATTGTGCTTTACTTCAGGCACACAAAAAATACTGTCAGGAGCTTATTTTTCTTCTCTCAGTACGTCACAGGAGACAGAAATACCCAGATATTGCAAAATACCCATGTGGGAGATAATAATGTAAACACCAAAATCACTGTCATCACTACAATAAAACTAGGGCTGCAATTATTATTTGAAGGACATTATGGGAAGAAAAAGGAACCCTAATCAATAATGGATCTCCAAGGACAAGTTAGGGATGCTGCCTGCAGCAGCAGCAGCACACAGGCCATGAGGAGGAGCCACTTGAAAAGCAAAGCATATGATGAGTTCAGTCTATTTCATGGCAGCTTTTCTTAGTTGATTTTTTTGTTTTGTTTTAAGAGAAAACATGGACTTTTAATTATCTGATTTTAAATTACAACAGGAAACAGAAACACCACTCAAAGAGAAGATAGATGAATGTAGGGAAGGAGGAAGAAAGAAAGCAATTTGAGATCTCCTCATTTGATCACTCCTTTGGAATGTACTCTACTATCCTGCTTCTCCTATGACCCTCTCTGACCTCACATTCCCTATAGTGTTCTTGTAAGGCAGTGCATCTTCCATTATGCAAGTCACAGTCCTACCAACAAAATCACCTGCTTTCATTTACACCTCATGTATTCAGTCCCCATTGCTAAGAAGCCCAAGAAACACAATGGTAAATACATTCACAACCCCAAGCCTCTTTGACTGTCAAGATTAGAAACATTCCCCCAAATAATCAAAATGAAAATCAAGAGGCAACACAAAAGTTAACATATTCCAGGAGTCCTGAATGACACTTCCAAAAGTATGGTAGACTGTGTATTCTGAAGCACCTAAGAACGAAATCATGTACAGTACAAACTCCCAATGTTGACTGTGATCATAAAGTACATCTAAGATGTATCGATAAACTCAATAAAGGAAAAAAAGTGCTGCTTAATCCTAAATAAGTTATAAGACATATTCCCATTGCCAAAACATTGTTTGAACTTGCAAGAAAATATAAGGTAGAATTATGAATACAAGAGAAGAAAATAAACCATGAGTTCAAATCAGAAAGGAAGCCACTAATTAAAACCTGAAATTTACCTGCAGCAAAAGTCTACATTAACTATCAGTAGGCCATTAACCCTGGTAATCCAGGGTAGAATGCCTGAACCTCTTCCCATGTGAAGCCAGTCCTTGAAGGGAATAAACATGATACCAAGAAAGAAGCAGTCAGTGGTTGGCAACCAAAGGAAAGATAAATCACCTCTGGAGACCATACATGAGACCTTAAGATCACCACATTTGAAGAACAAAACATCATTAAATATACAAGATAAGAAGTTAGCATCAACAAAAATCAGCAGAAGTAACTACAGATGTATGTCCTCCTGAGAACTTCAAATAACAGAATATTCAGACACAGAGGATGAAATAATTGACAGTGATATATTTAGCAATATTAAAAAGAACATAAAATTCTGATAAGGAGTAAATATGTATTTTAAATGAGCAGATATTGGAAGTGATAGCACTCCCTCTGCTGGAATAATGTGAGATGTCTTGCAGATCAAATTTCAACTGTAGTAAAATGCCCCAATAAAATCAGTTTTTAAAAATGCAAAATAAATAACGATTGTACAGGGCCTAGGGTGTAGCTCAGTGCTAAAGTACTTTCCCAGTACACTGGAGTCCCTAACTCTTTCGGAAAGAGCAATGGGTAAGAGATCCAAAGGCAGTGGAATCAATGGGCCTGCTTGCCGATAGGATATTTTTGGCATGGCTAACCTGTGCGCTTATTGATACATTGCAGGAGATGCAGTTGTTAAAGTCATCTTGGAATCTGATTGTGCCTGAACTTACACAACCCCGTAATAAGAGACTCCACACTTCAAGCAGGAAAGCAACAAGTTAAGATTTTCATTTTGGAAAGATGCTTGTGGTGTCACTGTGCAAAAAAAGCCTGACGCTGAACAGGCAAAGAAAACAAAACCAATTTATATTGGATTTAGGCATATTTTTGTAAAGAGTCTATAATTTGAAAACATAAGGTAGTAAAGGAAGTTCAAAAGAAAAGACCGGTTTCTAGCCTCCCAAGAACTACCAGTCTACTAAAATCAAATGTGCTAATATTTCCAGGAACATAAAGATATACAAGTACACTTCTTTAATACAGGTCTAGAGTTTTTGGAATTAAATATAAATAAAAAGGGAGGCTTGAGGTGTGGAGGAAGAAATAGTTTTTTAACCTGACTTTGAATCACAAGAAAGAAATGTGTTAGTGTAAGAAAAAGAACAGGAAGTGTTGAGATTACAGGAGGATGGACAGTGAACCCGACTCTAGAAATGAGAATGGAGACCTGTGGATGGATGGTCTGGCCACAGCATGCAAAGAGAAGAACTGGACTCTGTGGTCAGAATTAAGGTTTTTCCAAAATAGGAGCACTTCTGAGCTAAAATGGCAACAGGCCCAGGCCAGCTAGAAAGACCAACCATCTTGGTTGTCTGTGCATTTTGATGAAAGCATTTGCAGAAAGCCAGGGAATAAGGTCTCTCAAAATTCACTCAAGTGTAGCACTAGACCAACAGCTTCTTCAGTAGAGGCCAAGGAAAATCCAAGGGGAAAGTCTGATGACCACCTGCCAACAGACACAGGCACACACACACACACACACACACACACACCAGCAGCCTTGTGATGCTCCAGATGGTGTTTCAGCATCCTCTGGTCAATAGAGAGGGACAGAAATAACTGGTTTTTTCACCCTTTCCCTTAAAAGATATTTCTAGCCATGCCATACCTGGCCATAGTAGTTGTACTTGGCTGCTGTGTGGGGAAGATGTAGCCTCCTCGTAGATGAAGTCCAATTTTGTCTCCAGGAAGTTCCATCTCGATGTTTTGCTTTCTCCATCCCAGCTGGCCTCCCTGTCAAAGCAGATAAGTCAAATATACTGGCCTGACAGCACATGGACCTGCCCTGGGTATTTATCTACTGTGCTCATTTATCTGCTATGCTCCTTTTTCCACTTTACTGCATACTCAAGCAATAAACAAAAGAAGAAAAAAGTTACAAACATGTTGGGGCCAGCTGAGAGTTTGTGAGAATGTTCATGTCATGTTGAGACCATTTGACATTATTATAGTTTAGATCTAGAAGGCCCCAGAGGTCTCCTGTGTATAGAAGGTGACTGGATCTTGAGGAGCCATCTTCTTCAGGGATTCATTCACTAATGAGTTCATTACCTAAATGTACTATTAGGAGCAAGGGTCTAGTTAGAGGCTGCCTACTGTGGTGTGACCTGGTAGGATTCTTGTCCCTGGTGCCTCTCTTCTCTCTCCTTGCTTCCTGACTGCCACGGGTCGGACAGCTCTCTTGGACCATGGCTCTTTACTGTGCCGCTTTGGCCTTGGAGCCGCCCAGCACAGACTGAGGCTATGAGCCAAAATAAATTTCTTCCTTTAACTTGAGGATATCAAGTATTTTGTACCAGTTAAAGGAAAATGAATAAGACAGATTACATGAACTGATATTTCTGAATAAATACTAACTCCCAACCAATCTCAAATTGGCCATGAGTCCCTTGAATGTTTGCCCATATCATTTCTCTCTAAGTAATGAATAAAAAATAAATGTATTATCATTGTGACTGATACCAAGTGACTTAGGCTCATTTTATTCAGCTCTGCTATAAATGCATAGCTGTTTTACTCTCCAGGAAACAACTGTCTATTGAGCTGTAGCTGGGGTCTAAAGGAATTGAAGGAAATCCAAGCTACTTACAGTCTCATAGTTGTACCAGATAGCATCAGGAATATATGCTGACACTTTCTCTGCACCCTAAAATTAAAACAAAATATTGTTCTTCATTTTTTAGTCTCTGTGGGGGAAGAAATGGATTCCCTAGCAATCTCTAGGGAAATTCTTAACTATATTTAGAGAGGGCAGACATGGCCTTTCTTGTCTCTATTAATGTATCATTACTTTTTGCTGCCTTTCCACTTGTACAGATAACAAAAGTGATAACTTGACATTCCAGGAAAAAAATTCCAATGAGACAATATTAGGAATAGAAATAATGATGAAACATACTGTGGGAAGCATTCTAGTTTTGATATATTGTCTCATTTACTCTTCTTTTAGCACTAAATGGTTGGTACTGTTATCATTCCATCATTACAGATGAGAAGCCACTAACTTGGCCCAGATCACACAGGTTATTAGATGTTGGAAACAACTATAACCCCTTGAGAAGTCAGACTTTAGAGAAAGCAGTGCTCTGCTATGACAATCTGATAGCAAGTCTGGCTAATCCTCAATCTATCATTGCCATTAGATGCTTCTACAGTGGCTGACAATTTGGTCAAGAAAAAGCTTTCTAGATAGGACAATGTATATCAAAACCCTTGCACATGCTCTTCAGGGCTGACTGAGCCAGGGATGTTGGAAATAAGTTTGGAATAAAGAGGAAAGAGCACAGTAACAAAAGCAGAGACCCCCCCCCCCAGCCTC
Source organism: Thryonomys swinderianus (assembly GCA_004025085.1). Taxonomy (NCBI): domain Eukaryota; kingdom Metazoa; phylum Chordata; class Mammalia; order Rodentia; family Thryonomyidae; genus Thryonomys; species Thryonomys swinderianus. The sequence goes on from PVIC010005290.1 coordinate 41,788, forward strand.
CATGAGAACACTTTCCTCTTCCAGAACTGGAGTGATTAAGAGGCCTGGCCCCCATAGAAACTGTCGGTGCACATCCCAAGTGTTGTTGTCTCCATAGAACCTAGAACCAAAGAGATAGTCATTGAAAGTAGGCCAACACCTCTGCGAGCTCTTTCCCCAGCCTGTCTGCCTGGGGAAGACAGGCAGGCTGCCTGGGAAAACATTCAAGGTTACTGTACTGCTGCATCTCTCACTGCTCCCACCACAGATAGATCCGCCTTTCCCAGCCCCTGTGCCCTCCTCCTTTTGTTCCCAATGACAGAGATTCCTAGGTATGTGTTATAAGCAGGTCCCACACTCTAATTCTAGACATATTTGTCTTTAAAAATAAGAAACCAAGCTGGGCGTGCAAGCCTGGGCTACATAGTGAGCTCAGGGCCAGCCTGAACTACAAAGCAAGACCCTGTTTCAAAAAAAAAAAAAATAAGAAACCAATATACTTTAGAAGTCCAGCTGACTATCAAGAAGGAACTAGATGTTACCACACACACACCAAAAAAAAAAGAATAATGTAACTTTTAAACTGTCTGCTTCTTAACAGGAAATTCCAGAAGATAACAAAAACTTAGTAATAGTGCTGCAGAGGGCCTTGTCTATCACACACGTGAGGGGCTGTATTTGGACAAAGAAGGGCTTAGAAGTGCCCACTTGTACAGTGAGATCCAATATGTTCACTGTCTGGCATATAAGAATTATGGAATTATTGAGATCCTGTATAAAACTCTTATTTGCTTGTAATTTACGGGCTCATCCCTCGATGAGTCCTAGCATCATAGTGTATTAGAGGGGAGACTGGCAGAATCAAGCCACCAAATCTTTTACATTTAAAAAGGACTAGAGTTGTACCTCAGTGAAAGAATACCTACTTGTAATGCATAGGGCACTGGGCTCCATCTCCAGAACCACAAGAAAAAGAAAATAAAACACTAAAAACTCAAGGTGAAAGAGCTTACATGAATTTTCTAAAATGCAGAATTAGTTGGTAGCACAACAAAGCAAAGATCTTGAGTTCCACAATTTTTAAGCTAGTTCTCTTCCCAAAATGGAATAGACTAGAATGTTTAAATATATTCCCTTTAATAATATCTAGGCAGTAACATACTTATAAATATGAACTCAGTATTTCAGTTATACGCACAAATGTACATTTGTTTGAACTGCTCTAATATTCACTTTGACATGAAGTTGTATTGAAATTCCTTGGGGTGGAGAGAACTTACTCGTGCAGAAGTGGCCTGGCCACTGTGTCGCCCCTGCTGTAAGCACGGTAGAAGAGTGTGTAGAGGTAAGGCAATAGAGTATAGCGGATGTTAAGGTAGTGCCTGGAGGAATTCAACAGCAAGGAGTCAGCTCCAAAGGAGGCAGGGTCCTGGTCCTTGGAAGAAATAAATTTGCAATTCTGAGTTGGTTACAGCATATCAGAGGCACCCAGTGAATTCCAGACCCCATTCATCGCAACCAGGGATTTTCTTCGTAGCTGGGCTCCAACTGAGGTTACAGTCTTTGCCTCTGAGTGCCACAGCTAAGCAAAGGAGGATTATTTCACCAACCACGTGGTCACTGCAACCTGTAAACTGAGCAGTATAGAACAGTGCACTAATAGAAAACTTCCACAGACTTGCCACTTCCTAATGAGAAGCTGTGACAGTGGGGTATTTTAGGTATCATATGGGTTCTAGTTCATTGCAAATGATGGAGCAAATTAGTATAAGTGAAGTATAATGTAAATGGTTGCTCAGATTTCTTGGTGAGGATGCAGTCAGCTCCATTTTAACACGGGCTCAAAATTATTTTGATTACATTTTCTGGGACACTTACCTTGAAGCCTTGGCCATTATGATTTCTGGAAAATGGATAAAATGCTCCCAGCTGCATCCATCGCCTGCAGAGCTCCTCAGAGGTATCCAATGAAAAGCCACAAATATCTGCACCCACCTGGAAAGGCACACAGATGGCATGTACACCTCACTTCTACTATGCTCCTTTGCTTTCTACTGGGGACCTCCCAACCAAACTCTGCTAAAGCCCCTTACTAAGAAGGCATGTGTGTGTTCACAACTGCCCATGTTTTACTGCTGGATGAGTGGGTAAGCTATTTAATCTTTTTGTACGTAAGTTTCCTTATCCTATGAAGGTACAATAGCTTTGGATGAAGAGTAACTTGTAAACTGCTGATGTTATTATTTTACCACAGCAGTACCAGAGTTGCTTTCTAAAGTTGAACTCTCATTACATCACTCACCTATATAAAAATATCTCCAGAGGCCTCTTGCTGCTTATTCTATTTGCTCTTCAAAACCTGCCTCCAATCTACCTTTTCGGCATCATTCCCACGTCAGTGCCACACACTGATCCATCCAGACACATCATGTACTCCACCTTATACTCTTTTTCTGGCATTTCTTCCTCGGTGTGAAAATGAGCTTCTCCCCACATTAGTCACTTTTTAACTTAAACTCGAGCAGCTTCTTTCCTATAGTTTCTCCAGATTCCCTCTGTCCCTCCTAAACTTATCAGAGTTAATCTTTTTCTCAGGATCTCCCCAAGCAATTGATGTATGTTTCTACTGGCCCTTTTACTATAGCTTGTCATAAGCACTTGTTGACAAATGTGTCTCCTTTTATTAGATTGTAAATCCTTCCAGGAAATTAAAGGTGTGACTTTTTCTGTTTACACTTTTCACCGTGCTCACTGTGTTTACTTAATTTAGCACCTTGGACAAAGTAGAAGCTCAATAAATCTATATGTTCAATTTATCTAAAAGATGCTAAGGCCTCTTGAGTGCTGGCAATGTTATCTTTCTTAATCTTGGCTACAGATAAATGGGGTTCTTCAGCATATGACATTCATCTGCTATAGATAAAGGATCTGTACACTTTTCTGTATTTGTGTACTTTAAGGGAAAGAAATATTCCAGGAGTATCAAGATTTCTCTGTCTGTCCTCATAAGGCAATATAGGAAAGGATATTACAGCATCAGAATCTTATTCATGTTGAAGTACGTGCTCTCTAGACATGAAATCCCCAGTCTTTATGGTTTTAATCTTGTCCAAATAAGGCTTTCTAGGGATTGAGACTCATAAGACATGGAAACAGAACTCACCATCGGGATTCCAAAAAGGTTGAACTCAAGCATGCCAGGGATGGACCACTGCAGGTCGCTCCAGGTGGCTGCATTGTCTCCTAACCAGTGGGCTGCAAACTTGCCAGACCCCACAAAGGTAGAACGAGTTAAGATGAAGCTTCTCTTGCTTGGAAACACAGTCTTGACAGCTCTAGAAAGTGACAGAGATTTAGGGGTCAACTGTGATCTCAACTAGTCTCAGCCCAAGGATGAGCACAATGCCAAGGGTACTAAACCAAAGGAATCCCCCATTCTCATCTCATTCTCTCAAATGGGCTAGAGCAGCTACTAGGAGCAGTCTGTGCCATAAAATGCACTTATACTTGGCTTTGTTTTAGGCACACTGTTACACTGTAATTTTCAGAAAGTTCAAAAGCAGCCTTTAAAACCTTAGAAACTAGAAGCATACAATTTTTCTAGCACAAAAGTGAAATTTAAAAGTGAATTTTAAACTTTCACAGATATATTTACATTAATCATTGAGATTGTAAGGTTTCAGACATTCGCAAAACTGTACTTATAAACAGATTTTTGAAAGTTAAGTTCTTTCTAACATTGGTAACAATCTTGTAATAAGAAAATCAACATTAAAATTATATATACATGAATGTACTTTATGTAAGTTATTTATATTTGTGGCTACAAATCCAAGTGTGTATATATAAGTAAAAACTTTTACAGGGCTGTGGGTATAGCCAGTGGTAGAATATTTTTTCCTCACTATAGAATTTAACTTCCACACACAGATAAACAGAACATTATAAAAAAGGTACTGAGCCAAAATGTCAAACCCTGAAGTACATAGGCACCTCTGTATTATTTTCTACCCAGCAGGTAAAATACATGAGCTTAGAATCATAGAGAAAAAGGGCTAAATTTTGCTCTTACAAGTTATTGGTTATTTAACTTTCATTCATGTATGCATTTGTTTATTATTTTACAAGTTCCATATATTGGTGCCTTCTTTCTTCTACCAGGCAGTTTCTGCATTTGTAACAACCATATTTATTGTGTGACTTTTAATACATACTGTATATGAGACATTCTTCATTTAACAATCCCCTAACTCAATCATGAACAGGTCCATAGAAATAGTGGTCTCACTCTGCTGTGGCGATTGCCATGGAGTAGCCATACAGGTTGTGGACATCATACTGCTGGCCCCAGTGCTGCACTGCATCCATGCAGAGACTCTTACAGAACAGGTACCCATCTAGGACTCCTAAAGCAAAAGGAGAATCAGAGAGTGTGAATCCTACATGTGTGTTTCCTATTCCTTGACTGTCACAGAGCCTTGAAGGTGGCTCCAAGGTATGTCATCCAAGGTATGGCCCCTATTATGTCATCCTCTGGACAGTTATCCTGCTTTCTTACCATTAAAACACTGTTTTGTAAAAGTCTCTTTAATATATAAATAAATTGTGATGACTAGCAACTTCCCACCAAGGCAGGCATCCAGCAGCAAGAGAATTCAGTTTGTCTGGGAGTCTAATCAGAATTCTTTTTTTTTTTTTGCTCCATTTCTTTATTGGTACATTGTATATGCACATCATGATCATACTCAATATTGGGAATTTGTACCAGGATATAACATGATGGCAACCTGCAGAATTCTTTAAGCCAAGTTAAATCATCCAGGAATAGAAGTATTCAAAGACAGTGTCAGTTAGTTTTTGGTCCCTTCTTTCCTTTGATCATATATTATAAAGAATAACTTCCAATCTTGCTTTCATTCATCTGTTCTCTGATCTTGTTGGACCCCTTCTGGTTCTGAACCAAATTACGTCTGGGTCTTTATTATACCATAGTTTCTTAATGACTTATTTACTTTTGATCCATTGTACCTTCTAATTCATACCGCATATTAATGTCCGATTAATACTCTTAAAACTATTTGACTATCATATTTCCCTCTAACTAAAATAAAAATAACTTCTGTCAATGAAATAATCAAATGTAAACTCTTTAACCTCCACTCGAACCCCTAAGTATTAGATTCTTCCCTATCCTACGCCACTTTCCTAGTTTCTCAATGGACCAAAGTCACCATAAGGTACTATAATTCTGGGAACTTCTTTACTTTCTCTATCGAGATACAATTTGTTCTTGAGCCTAGAGCCTTTTTCAGTCTACAAGCAGTGCTGTAAAACCACACCCTGAGAGATATATTGTTCAAAGTTCAGTCAAGTATTAGGAACAACACATTACCTGACCTCTCAGGCCACAGGTTCTGGCTTCTTTTATCTGTGCAGTCCATGTCTGACCTTCAAACTACAGACATCATCAGATTTAGCCCTCATCTGAACACCCAGGTCTCTCTCTAAGAGACGGTACTCAGCTTATAAGGGTGCACACTTAAGAGCATCACAAAATAATCACTGGCCTCTGAGTTCTACCCCATATCCCCTCTAGACCTTCCACTGGAAATACTTGCACTGCAGGCAAAAAGCCTATATTGATCATGTTGAACTGATGCCTCTTTAAGAAAGTATAGGGTGTTTTCATTTTTTTTCCTAGTTTTCTTTATACATTACTCATTTTTCTCTTTTCTTATGAATTCCTTGAAAAACTTTTCAGATCTAAACTTATGAATTAAAGATACCAAACATTCACTAGCACTTTAATTAGGCTAACCAAGAATACTTACGTGGTGTGAATGGTGGATAATTGAGATTACTTGTGGAACATCCTGATACTGAACCATCAACAAAATTGGAGACTTCATTCATATCCTACAAGAAAAAAAGCCAAAAAAAAAATTATTAAGAAAAATAACATGTTCCAAAACTGAAATCTTTCATAGTAAAATCAGGAGTAAGACAAAAATGTCCACTATTACCACTCCTGTTCAATATAGTTCTGGAAACATTAGCCATAGCTATTAGACAAGAGAAGGAAATAAGAGGCATAAAATAGGAAAAGAAGAAATTAGACTATCATTATTTGCTGATGACATGATACTCTAGAAGACCACACACACTCCATCAAAAGAGTGCTAGACTTAATTGCCAGATTCAATAGAGTACCTGAGTACAAGGTCAACATTCAGAAATCAATAGGCTTCTTGCACATGAATAACAGACTTACTGAGAAAGAAATTAAAGAAACAATTCCTTTCATAATAGCATCCAAAATAATGAAATACCTAGGAATCTATTTAACAAAGGAAGTAAAACATCTCTACCTTGAAAACTACAGCACTCTGAAAAAAAGAAATCGAAGAGGATATCAGAAAAAGGAAAGACATTTCTGGGCCGAAAGAAGCAATATAGTGAAAATGGGCATCCTTCCAAAACTGCTATACAGTAGAGTCAGTGCAATCCCAATTGAAATCCCAACTATATATTTCACAGAACTAAATAAAATAATCCAAAAATTCATTTGGAACCAGAAGAGACCAAGAATAGCAAAAGTTATTCTTAGAAACAAAGATATGGCAGGGGTATCACAATCCCCAACTTGAAACTATACTACAAAGCCATTGTGATTAAAAATAGCATGTCTGAAATAGAAAACATGCAAAGGGAAATATGGTGGAGGAATGAGTAATGAGGGATAAAGAAAAATGCGATGGTAATTACAAAGAAGGGAAGCAAAGCTTATGTATTTAGGGGCGTGGGTAGGGGATCAAGAAAATATGAGAATTAAATTGTGTTATATACTGGTACAAATTTGCAATATTGAGTGTAAACATATATATATATACAATGTACCAATAAAGATAAAAAAATTAAAAACAAAAGAAAACAAAAAACAGCATACTACTGGCAAAGAAATAGAGCCAAGTATCAGTGGAACAGACTAGAAGATGCAGGAACAACTCCAAACAAACTAAGCCACCTCATCTTTGACAAAGGAGCCAAACACTCTCGATGGAGGGAAAATAACCTCTTTAATAAATGATGCTGGAAAAACTGAGTTGCAACCTCACAAAGATTAAAACTAGACCTACACCTTTTACTATGCACTAAAATGAACCAAAGTAGATTAAAGATCTAAATATTAAAATAGGAACATGAAAACTTATAGAAGATAGATTAGGTAGAACTCTTAGAGACATTGGTATAGGGAAAGACTTTATGGAAAAAACCTCAGAAGCATGGGAACTAACACAAAGAATCAACAACTGGGATCTCATCTTATTAAACAGTTTCTGCACAGCAAGAAAAACTAACAACAGAGTAAAAAGACAACCTACAACATGGGGGGAAAATTTACCAATTGTTCCTCAGACAAATAAATATTATGCAGAATATACAGACCCCTGTAAATTTCAAGATCCAAGTCAAAAATGGGATCTGAAATGAATAAACATTTTGCAGATGAAGAAATAAAGGCAGCAAACAAACATAAAAAACTGTTCAACATCACTAGTCATTCAACAGATGCAGATGAAAACAACACCGAGATTCCGTCCTGCTCCAAAAAGAATAACTGCTATCAAATCAACAAATAACAAGTGCTGGAGGGATAAGGGGAGAAAGGAACATTTCTCCACTGTTGGTGGGAGTGTAGACTAGTGCAGTGTAAAGATTCCTCAAAAAACTAGAATTAAAGGTCCCATTTGACCCTATTCTTTGCTGGGTATATTCACAAAAGAATTAAAAGCATCCTATCACAGTGATGTATATGCAACCATGTTTATACCAACACATTTTGTAATAGTTAAATCTTAGTAACAGCCCAAATGCCCATCCAATGGAGACCAAATAAAAAAGATACGGACTTTTTTTAGATGGAGAATTATTCAGCCACAGAAAAAGAGAAACTACAGACATTTATAGCTAAATGGATGCACACTGAGGCCATATTCATAAGTAAAATAAATAGGACACCATGTGTAAATATATATCATTTCTCTAGTGTAAGAAACTAAAAATGTAAATGAAGTCTAACATGTATAATGTATTTACAATAAGTATTGTGAAATAGGAAAAGAATCTTTGAAAGGGACAGGAAATAGCTGGCAGGGAAAAGCAAAAGGAAAGAAAAATTTGAAGGTAAAAAGGAAAAATTTGAAACAGAGTTTATGTACCTAGAGGATGGAGGGGCTGAAGAGAGGGCAGGCAAATGGAAAAAAAAGAATCAAGATATATCATCTACAATTTCTCAATGATAAATGTAATCACAATGCATCCTTAAAATGTACAGATAAATTCAATTTAAATAAAAATAATAATAACCTGTTCCAGAATGTTACAGCAATGATGCCCTTTTTTAGGAATCAGATAAATTACTTAGACATTTCTTTCTTAAAGAGGATATTTATGTACATGAAATAAAATAGACATTCCTGTCCTCTCTACTCACTGAAGACTTCATGAAAAAAGTTCTTAGAATCAAAATTATATGTATCTGTGTGTATGTATGCATGTACCACTGAATACAAACAGCTTCCAAATATATTAGGCAAGAAAATTCAATATACATGATGCATATATATCAACTTATGGTCTCCATATATTCAAATATAACTAATAACATATACATATAAAGAGACATATAAATGTATATATTGATCAAGAGAGGGTTGCTCCAAGCATATGCCAAAATTGCGAAAACATAAGGTCTAGAAAGATCCATGTCTAAGATATCTTCTGTTCTTGGCACTTACAGGATTTTTGCTTTCATCTATTAGCTATCTGTATGATTTGAATTTTCTTCAGTATTCTTATAAACTGAGAAAGTTCAGCTATTTATAGAGTTTCCTATAATTTTTCTCAACATTAGCTGGATTGCATTTGTTTTCATTTGAAAACAAATAAGAGATATTATATGAGTCATCTCTTTTTAGAGTGACACCACTTTTGCATGTATCGGGGTTCTTTGACTCTGATACATTTCTCCAACATCTACGAATGGAAAAGCCTTGAACTAGCAATTGAGAACTCATATATTTTATGAAATGACAGGGGTATGTGTGATACTCTGACATCAGTTCATTTTGGAAAAAATTTCTGAGTGCCCTCCAGCTAACACGATTTTGATTTTAAGCTTTATGTTTTGGTTAGGTTACCTGAATATGAGGCACCAGTAATTTCTGTCATATTTGTTTTTTTCTTGTTTTCCTAATGCTCCATGACTCAAAGACATAGACATGGACATTGACATAGGCAAAGGCATAGACACAGACATAATTATGTCTGATGTTTGTCAGCTAAGTATCAAAGTGTTAAGAACTCACAATCCAGATTCCATCAAACTCCACTTGCTTATAGAAAAGCTCAAATTCCTTTGTCCACCAAACAGCACAGTTGGGATTGGTATAATCAGGAAATACAGTTTTCCCAGGCCAAACCTGCAGAGAAAAAAAAAGGAAACACCAGTAAGAGTAAATTAAATGAATACAAAATAAAATAAGGAACTATGCATAGAAATTACTAATCTATCCATAAAAACAGAGGTAGCCAGGCTCAGGTCCTGTTCAGTTAGAAGGGTAAGTCACTCAGGATCTGGAATACTGAAAATAAATAGCAATATTGGAAAGACAAAGGAAAAATTTTTGGTTTTGTTTGTTTGTGTGCTACATCTTCAGTCACTACCACTATCACCTTATTTTGTTTTTTTAAATTTTGAGACAAAGTCCTGATGAGTTGCCAAGTTGCCCAGGCTGGGTTTGAATTTGTAATCTTCTTGCCTCACCCTGCAGAGTACTGGGATTATATGTATGTGCCAGCACATCCACATGAAAACTGTATTTGAAAAAGAAATTAAGTCCTTATTAAATAAACCCATGGATAAAAGCCTTGCTCTGATTTACTAATCTTCAACTCTAGTTTATCTTCCTTATCATTTTCTCTAGTACTAGAAATAGTAAGTGGAAAGTACTCTATGTAAATTTCAGTAGATCCATTACAACCTGAACTCTAACTACAGTTGCTCCATTTCTTCCCTATCCAACTTCTTTCAAACACCAACTCCAAAAGGATGATCAGAAATATTAGATATGAGCCAACAAGGTCAAACAAAATTTGAGAAGTAATTGGTCAAACTTATCCAGCACTGCTGAAAAGGTGACTAAAAAAAAGGCACAAGACATTTCCCCTGGATTTATGAAGAAGGAGGTAGCTTGTGCCATTTACCAGAACAATGTCAGTGAAACTCTGGGGAAGAAGGGAGAGGCAGTCAGCTGGAGAGGGAAATGAAGGTGTGAGGTGCACACTCAAGTGTCGGCTCTTGTTTAATGAAAGCTGGCTGTGAAGGGCATGGAGAGGATGTAAAGGATGCATGTGACTGATGCCAAGAGACATTTGGGAATGAAATGGCAAAGTAAAATTTATCCTCAGTATGTCTAAAAATGGACAAGACCATCACACACACACACACACACACACACACACACACAGAGTTACCTCCCCAATGAGTGGATTCACTCCATCTGAACTATTCACCCATATCTTCATTGCTGAACCCCGATCATATGGGCCATAGGGATTACTTGAGGAAGAATTGTTGGAGATGGCTGGATCCTAGGAGTTGAAAAACACAGTGAAGAAACTAGCTTTAAATCAGAGGCACTGGTTTGACAGTGGTCAGTTACCTGTCCCCAGGGCCAGCATGCCTGTTCTCTCATTCTCAGCCACCCTTCTTCCTACTTGGCAGCTGTTTTAAATTTTGCCCTCTCCCCAACTTGGGATTTTTATTACAGATCTAAAGCTCTTTCAATTTTATACTGGTTAAATCAGTCCTGCAGTATTTGATTAACCGAAAAAATAATAAAATAAATTGGAGGCACTAAAAGGAGACCAGAAATTTCAGGGTCCAAGAGAGGTTTTATGAGTGCTATTAACACAAAACAGTAATTACTTGATTTGAAAGAAAAAGAGAAAAACACATACCACAATGATGACAAGCTTCTGTCCATTATTGTGCAACTCCTTAACAAAATCAGGGAAGCCTCTATAGTTCACTGGATCATAAGTGAAATCCTTCCTCCCATCCATATAATCAATATCGCCATGTTGAACATCCTGGAGGAATACACAGCACCCACATTTAACACCTTGACTTTCCCTGTTATAAAGATCCAGCCTAATTATCAGTGATTATTGAAGATACACTCAACTCTGAGCTAGGATCAAGCAGAGTTCTTAATCAGTCCCTTAATCTCCCCTTTAAACAGTCTTAATCTGTTCTCAATCACAAGCATCTAGAGGCTTCTTTTTCCAGGGAAAAATTCCCCTGCAATCACATGAACTGTACTGTTTAATGACAATCACTAACGTTATCAAGTAAATTTCATTTCCACAAGATAAAAGGAGGAGGGGTTCTCTCTCTTGCTACAATTTCTCTCTCCCTACTACAATACAATTGGTTTTGTTAGCTCTCTTCTACTTCAAGTCTTTGGTGCTTGTACTTGCCTAATTTTACCTGTGGAACCAGATTGAAACTTACTCTAAGCCCCAGGTGTTTACTTCCAAGGGAATGAGTTGAGAAGAGAAAGTTATTCCAGAAACTTTACCCTTTGCCTCTCTTGTGACACTTCACTGTTCATTACAGTTCCCACTATAATTAAAGATTATATAATAAAATATACATTGTCATTAATCCCTCTAAAAATATCACTTCACATTAAACAAAATACAATTGGACTTTTGTTCTTGTGATTTCCTGACAAGTCATGGAAGTACTTTTCATGGCTTTAGTTGTGGCTGCTTTGATGTCCTGAATTAATTCAAAGCCTTTCATGGCCATTTTGACTTTGAGGAAAATCCATTAGTCACATGGTGCCAATTTAATAAATAAAGTGGATGATGACATACTGTTATGTTTTTATTAGCTTATCTGAGCTTGAAAACCAGTTCCTTTGGTTTTCTAGTATTGATATGATTCATAATCTTAAACAGGGTTCTAATATTAGAATGAGATTTTTGAGACAAGTAAAAACAGCATTGGGCTGGGGATTTAGCTCAAGAGGTACTGCGCCTACTTTGGAAGCATAAGGGCCCGAGTTCAATCCCTGGTACCGCAAAAAAAAAAAAAAACAGCATTGACATCATGCCTGCCACAGTGTGTAATACATGATAGTTCTCACTAATATGGCAGTTGTGTTTATTTCCTTTAACTTAGTCCTGCCTCTCCCACTTCATCTGACATAGCACTATTTCTGGCCTTAATTATATAAAGCTGTTGAGGGCTGTGTCCTATTCTAAGTTCAAAGCATTAGCTCTATGGCTATGCCTTGCTCTCAGTGATTCCATTTTATGATCCAGTAGTTTGTCCTGAGCTACTCCATGTAGGGTGCAAGTGCTAAGGCAGAATGACTGGGTAATATCTCTGTGCAAACAGATATTGTCTAACAAATGGCTGGTGAAAATTCCTTCCCATATTGTGGGTTGTCTTTTTGCCCTATTGGTGGTTTCTCTTGCTGTACAGAAGCTTTTTAGTAAGATGAGATCTCAATTGCTGACTCTTTCTGCTAGATTCCATGCTGCTGAGGTTTTGTTCACAGGGTCTTTTCCTCAGTTAGTGTCTTCAAGAGTTCTACCTAACCTATTTTCCAGCAGGCTTAGTGTTTCTCTTTTAATATTTAGGTCTCTAATCCACTTTGATTTTAGTTTGGTGTGTGGTGAAAGAGATAGATCAGCTTTAATTTTTGGCAAGTTGAAACTCAGTTTTTTCCAGCACCACTGCTAGGTATATACATGAAAGAATTAAAGGAATCATACCACAGTGATATATGTGCTCAGTCTGTGATAGATAAATTGAAACAGCCCAAATGCCCGTCAACAAGGGACTGGACAAAGAAGATGTGGTTTTCCTATAAAATAAAATATTTGGGCTGGAGATTTAGCTCAGTGGTTACAGTGCCTGCCTTGCAAGCACAAGGTTCAGAGTTCAATTCCTGGTAACCACATACACTGCTGGGCGTGGTGACTCACGCCCACCAACCATCAATACCACATATCACAGTGCCCGGCGTGGTGGCTCACGCCTGTCATCCCAGCACTCGGGAGGCAGAGACAGGAGAATTGCTGAGTTCGCGGCGGCTTGCCTGGGCTACATAGTGAGCTCAGGGCCAGCCTGAACTACAAAGAAAGACCCTGTCTCAAAACCAAAAAACACAAACAAAAAAAAAGGAATATTGCTCATCCATAAAGAATGATATATTTGAGTCATTTATACTCAAGTGGATGTACCTCAAGGACATATTCTTAAGTGAAATAAATAGGACACAAATGCCAGTACCATATCTTTTCTCTAGTATGAAAAAACAAAGGTGTAAATAAATGCCAAAATATATGATAGGTAATACAAAATTGGAAGAAAATATGCAAAAGGAAAAGGGTGGGTAGGGGTAAGTAAAAAAGAGAAAGAAAAAACTTGCTAGTAAACAAAGGAAAACAAAGCTTATGTATATAGGGGGCAGGGGTTGCAGGGAGGACAGGGGAAAGGGGAAAAAGTGAGAATCAAGATGTGTCATGTACAGGTACAAGTTCTCATTGCTAAATGTGATCATATTGTATGTATAAAATGTATCAGTAAAATCAATTTTAGAAAATCAACAGATGCTGGATACTCCAAATTTATTAAAAAGAAAACACCCTTGCTGCACAGCACAGTCATGTCATAAACTGATAGATAAATTAATGATGCTAATAAAAAATTATCATCTGTGCATTTATTGAATTCAACCAGAGGCACATGGGCACACTGGCGTGTTCTATATCAAAGTCATATTACAGAAAACTAGACTCATAAGCTTTTCAGACATACCAGATCAACAAATGATGCAACATTTCGTCTGCATCATATAAAAGGAGGAGCATACACGCAGGGGTAGGGACACATACACTAGGACCTGTCATCTTATCCGATCAGTGTATGAATGCAACACAATGTCATACCCCAGATCTCTGTTCTCTGGTTTAAGCTCAGTTCTGTCTCCCTGCTAGACACGGCTTATTCCCAACTGCCTCTGCCCAGCCTTGGGCTGCAAATAAGTTCTGCACTATTAATGCCTCAGCCAGCCCTTGAACATGCCCCACTAGGTTTTCATCTTATCTGGACATCTGCAGGCACTTTGACATCTGTACTGGCTCTGCCTTGGCTTTCAGTTCTGCCTCTGAAGCTTGTGGCTGCTATTAATCTGTATTGAGCCTTGCTATAACTGATGTATTATTGTGCAAACTGTGATATATGATTCAAGTTTTATAGATACTAGCAATTAAGATTAGGATGGAATAAAAGAACTTGTGATTGCTCTGCTCAGGGCTATCAAGCAAAAATCTAGATACTCAAGCAATTAAAACTGAAAAAACTGACTTTGCTTATGAATTTATTGTGATTCAATAACTGACATCATGGAAAGATACAAAAAGGCCCACTCTATGTTGATGGCATATCCTACTCACGACAGCTGGAGAATAAAGTGTAGTGGGACCTGTGGCCAAAATGAAGAGTGATTCACCCAGCCAGATATCTTTAGCCTATTTTATTTTATACTTCGTGTTTATGGATTTTCTACATTCCAATTTCAAAATGTCTACTGAGGTTATATCGCAAATAGCCATATTATGCAGAAAAGCAAACTCTGTTTATTGCTAATTCAACAGCAATCAATATGTCAATGCAAAAATAGGTGGACCTAAAACTTGTTATATGAGTTTTTCAATCCATTTAACTATGTAGTATAAGTTATGACAAAAAATTTAGCTAATACACAGTCTCAGTCAAGGTATTTCTGCTAGCTAACTTAGCTTCCATTTCTTATCTATGCACAAAGTTGCTAACCTAAGTAACTAATTATTGTATTCAGCAGTATAGTACTTTTTGACCTAAATCCTTGTGGTCTAGCATCACTTCCATTCAAATATAAGTCAGCATATATTAACTAGCAAGGTTAAAGGAATCAGAGATCCGCATCCCTCATTGTCTGAAATGAAACAAAAAATCAAGTTTATCCCAGAACTTTGCAGGAATTCTAAAGATGTAATATCACATTTATGGTCACTGTCTGCCATGATGCTTTCAAGTCAAAACAATCCAGACAAGGGCCAGGGATTTAGCTCAGTGGTTCTGATGTCTGCCTGGCAAGCACAAGGTCCCAAGTTTGATGCCTGGTACCACACACCACAATGCCTGGTGTGGTGGCTCACACCTGTAATCCAGCACTTGGGAGGTAGAGGCAGGAGGATTGCTGTGAATTCGAGGTTTGCCTGGGCTACATAGTGAGCTCAGAGCCAGCCTGAACTACAAAGCAAGACCCTGTCTCCAAAAAAAAAAAAAAAATCCAGCCAAGAATATCAATGATGAAAAATAATATATCTACACTGTTAAGTATTAAAATGCTATAATCCAAGCTGGAGGGAGAATTAAGAACTAAAATAAAAACATATTATGCAAAATGTAGTCAATATAATCAGCATAAATACTTTACTAATAACACACATGATAAGAAAAATAAAGATAAAAATAGGTTACACCTCGCTTGTAGTGGTAGTCTATACCTTTTCCCACTACATAGAACTAGGGCTCCTTGAAAACATATTTGGTCCAATAAGTATATCTAATATTCTAAATATACAAAAGTCTTTTTACCGAACAAACAAACAAACAAAAAACTTGGGGAGAGAAAATAGAAACAACTGCTCTTGATCCTCCAGGGAATTTCTTTTCTTCTTTTTAAAGCTGTCTAAAGCCTCACTTACATAAGGGAGTTCTGCTGCACGGTTCCTGTCCACAACTTCTTTCATCTTATCCAACGTCCCATAATCATACCGACTGAGGTGAAACCCTAGTGACCAGTATGAAGGCAGGGTTGGCCGTCCAATAAGCTAAAAGAAATAAGTGAAACAGAATTGGCAGCACTTTTTAAAAAAAACACTTTTTCTAAGCATTGATTTTTAGGCATAAGACATACTTTATTCTCCAATGCACTGATTCATTAATGTCACAAAGTCTATTTTCCCTGCCTCTTTATAAATTATTGAGATTAGAGCCATATTTTGGTCAGCTTTATATTCTTGTACCTCTTTTTAACATAGAAATTCTATAAGACAAATTTCTATGCCATACATGAAATGCAAATTTTAGCATCTGAAATCCATAATAGCAGATTTTATGGCTTATACTTGCATATTGTATTTATGTTTCATAAATACTTGTTAGGTAGGATTTCCTTAGCCTTAATCATGAGAACATATGTTACCTCTAGATATTCTTGAACAACTTGCTCTGGAGTGTTTCCCAAGAACACATAGAAGTCAAGAATGCCCCCAATGGTGCGGTAAGTGATGGCTGGGGCTGGCTGGAAGGCAACCTCTTAAAAGATTTTTTAAAAAGAAAATAATTAAAATTTATTCTACAGTAACAGCTATAAAATTCTAGATCATAGCATCACTAACCATCTGAAAATTAATAAAATGATTCTAATGATTCATATTTTGTATACAAAAGGACAAATTCTGATGATCAAAATACACCCTCACTGCACATAAGAATGAAAGAATTTGGTGACAAAGTTCAATAGCAGATGACTGGAAGTTCTCGGTTCCTTATGCCAGGACCTGGCCTCTGATGAAAAAGGATCCAGGCTTACAAAGTCATCCAGAATAAACCACTGTAGCATAAAAGTCATTTGGGGGGCCGGAG
>PVIC010005291.1:0-21608 GCA_004025085.1 Thryonomys swinderianus
TGTTGAATTTCTAAAGCAAACACCGTGGTGAAAAACATTTCTGAGTTCATACAATGCCGCACATTTACTGTATATTTTCCTTTTACCCGGAATTCTTCCATTTTTATCCTGACCTTTCATTGGGTTCTATGCATTCTTCTGTGATTCTAATTGCTCCCCTATCTCTGCTCTCTGTGGTTGACAGAAGGTGGTTCAGGGCTGCTGGATCCTTTATTCCTTTGTCTTTTCATATCTTTTTAACATTTGACTTTCTACCTCTCAAACTTCATACTGTCTACCATGAATAATACAAACGTACTATTCAGCATTGGTGAACCTTTTAGAGCTTTCAAGGATAACAAACAGCCTGCTGTGGCACGGGTGCCATAGGTTCGCTACCACTGAGGCATAGACCAAGCTCCTCTGCTGTTTCCCAAATACACACACACACACACACACACACACACACACACACACACGTATGTATATATAATATTCATTTTTATTTGTAAAAATTTTTGTTCCAGTAAATTACATTTTGTTTATATGGCTATTTATAAAATAGACTGTTTTTGAGCAGTTAAGGTTTATAAAAAAATTAGTCATCTACTACAATGTCTCTACATACCTTGTCATAATTTCCCAGCCAGCCAGTCCCCAGGATTTTATTACCATCTCCCACAATATGGTTGGTACCTTTGTTACAATTGATGAGGCAGTATTGAGATTTTTTTTTTAACCAATACCCATAGTTTAGCTTTGCGTTGATTCTTTGTATTATACATTCTTGGGATTTTGACAGGTATCTATGCATATATACTCACTGTTATAGTGTCATACAGAGCAGTTTTCCTGCTCTGGACGTGCCTGTGTTCTACTTATCAATCCCTTCATTCGTGTCTCTCCATGATCACCGAGCAAACACTGATTCTTTTCAAGCTGGCTTTTTCACTGACACTTATGGCTTTTCTGGCTATTGATGGCTTGAGGTTTGCTCCCTCTACATCTTCATCTTTTCCATTTTCTTTTTTCTCTGCTTAATAATATTCCATTAAATGAATGGACCTGTTTTTGTTTTGTTTTGTTTTTGAGACAGGGTCTCGCTCTGTAGTTCAGGCTGACCCTGAGCTCACTATGTAGCCCAGGCAAACCTCGAGCTCACAGCAATCCTCCTGCCTCTGCCTCCCGAGTGCTGGGATGACAGACATGAGCCAGCCTACCCGGTATTGTGGCATGTGGGACTGATTGCTGGTGGGTGTCAGTCACCATTTCCGATATTGTTATATGTAGTTTCTGGGGGTTGAGCTCAGTACCTTGAGTTTGCTAGGAAGGCATCCGAACCACCGAGCTAAATTTCTGGTCCTGGACCTGTTTGTTTATTTATTAGATACCCCTTAAGCTGCAAAATCTTAGCAGTCCAGCTTTCTTTAGCACAACCAAGAGATTACTTTTTTTCTAGATTACAGTTATATTTATTTTGATGCCTCTGGTTCTTCCCAGCTGAGAGCACTGTATGAAGCACATGTAAACTGTAAAGGTGCCAGTGGCTCACTTCATCTTCCGTGCCTGTCTGTGTCAGTGAGCTCTTGAGGAAAGCGGCGTCTGAGCATTGGCGGTGTGTGTCTGGCCTGTCCTATCTAGCACGGAACGTGGGGTGGGCGGTGACCCCACAGCTGCTGACTCCGCCCTCTGTTCCTCTTCCACGAAGCTCATGGGACGGTGAGAAGATGGACATGATCTCTGATTCCGCGAGAAAGCCCCCCCCCCGTAACCCAGACAGGCCCACCTCGGTGAGCTCCCCATTCAGACAGGGAGGCGTCATAGGGAGGCACACGGGACGTAGGTCCCACAGGGACACTTTTGTGTTTTCCATGAGAATCTGTGTCTGCAGAATCTATCAGTTTATCCCTCTGATGAAAACTCACCTCACAAATTCAGCCTTTTAGAAGAAGGTAGAGTTTTGTCTTAGTGGAAATAAAGACCACTCTTGCTCAAACAGCACCTGATTTATTATCTACCCACAGCATCAACTTAGAGATGAGACACTTCAGCATCAATGCAGTGAAGGCTTTTGAGGGCCTAGTAGTGGCAGACGCCTCAGGAGCCGCTGTGGCGCGTGCTGCTGTAGAGGACCTCAGTGCTCCGTGTGGGAGGAAACCTGGGACACGCGAGGGGAGAGATCAGAGCCAAAGCACCTGACAGGAGAGTGTGACTTGTGGCCCTCTTCTCCAGTCGGCCTCTAGGAAATCAAAGGTTGGTGTCTACGACTTTCTCCTCTGAAGGCGTGCGAGGTAGATCACGTGTCTCAGTGCTGAAGGAAATTCCCTCAGTCCTGAGTGCCACGCCCACGCCCACGCCCACGCTCACGGTGGCAGAGGCGCATCCACTCTTCCTACCGCGTGTCCGTGATGATGTTGGTCAGGAGCCTCCAGACGTGTCCAGGACACATTTCACACTAAACCAGGAGCTTGCATTATTCATCCAACCCGTGACAATGGGGATTCTGTACCTGAAACATGCCCCCTCGCCTGAAACGGGATTCGTGATTACTTTTTAAAGCTTATTCTTTTAAAAATCTGGAAGAAATGAAAGGGAAGAAAACACTAACGGCCAGAAAGTATTTTATGTATTAAGTGTCAACATATTATATGTCAGTCAAAAATTCATGAGCGCATCAGATCGTTCAGGCGTGGAGCGCCACTGTGCAGGCTTCCAATTAACCGGATCGGATAAATTTGAGAGTTTGCCCAAGCTCTACATCCATAGCTCAGGGCCTTTTAATTTCAACAAACTCAGAATGCCTACTTCTGGATCTTTCATCCGATTGATATTTTTCAATCTGCTGCCTTTCTTTTCCCTTCCGATCTCGCTGCCTCCTACTGTGTACTTTCACGGTCGCTGGACAAAGGCAAACTCGGCCTTCCTGGCTTGTCATGGAGAGCAAGGTCCCAGAGTTATTTGTAAAATAGGTCATTTGTGCTTCATTTGTTCAGCCCTGCATAAAGAATATCTGGAAGTGCGTCAGATCTCAAGCCACTAGCAGGCCCGTTCCGCACGCACACTGTTAGAGTCTCCTGCAAAGTGGATTTCAATCCACTGTCCTGGTGTGAGGCTGCGTGGGTGACGCAGAAGGTCAGGAGAAGGCACAGCCCGGCCGGGCTGCTCCCAGTCAGGGCTGCGGGGACCCGGCCTCAGGGCCTCTCTTGGTGTGCGAGCGCAGATCATGAAATGTTTCTGCATGAAAGATGCTGAGAAAGTGGATATAGCTTCGTATAGTATGTAGGGCCCGAGGAGATGTTAGGGAGGAGCAGGGGAGAGGCTGGGATTTCTAGGACACTCACTGCCCTGGGGACAAACACACTTGCGGGCGGGCGCTCACACGCAGGACTCCCGTTCACACTGAGGATCGTGTGAAGTGTGTGGGCGCTTTGGGAGCGAGCTGTCACCTGGGGCCACCGTGGGAGCGAAGGTTGGCTTCCCCGAGAATCCCCCGCCGCTCTGTCCAGCTCAGCCTGGCCTGCCTCGGGCTGTCCCTCCCTGGGAGGAAAGCACAGTTTCACGCGGCAGTGCTGTGGGGAGGGCGTGTGGCGCCTCAGCCAGGGTGAGTCACGGACGCAGCCAGGGACTGACTTCCTAAATCAGTGGCTGTCTTTTCTCTTGATAGTGGCTGTTCTCATACTGCTGTCCTATTGGGTAGAGAAGCAGCCACAGCGAAGGTGTGGCAGGAAAGGCCACACGCAAACCCGGGTCCGGGGTAACATACCTTACCCCAGACTTTGAGCAGGTTGATACCGAGTGACAGTCCATAATGACTGCCTTACGGAGCAGAGAATCATCACCACGTTTCATGGGGAGGCGGGTACAATAATGTTACCAGCAAGCGGGCAGGGCTGGGCACAGGGTCAAGGTGCCAGATGAAGGACAGGTGGCCCAATGACATACTTGCAACAATAGTGGAATTTTTTAAAGTATAAAATTGTTTCAGATATGACCAACTAAATTTAAATTTCAGAGAAACAACAAATATTTCTTAGACATATATGTAGGTCCCACATAGCCCAGTCAAACTTGAAGTTCCAATAAATAATGGATTTTATTAAAAGTATAATGAAGTCCCATGTGACATTTGGCCCGGGGATCAATTCAGGGGGAACAGTCCTCTGATTGCCAGTCCTTTGAGGAGCTCTTTGAGGAATCTGAGAAGCATTTCCAGGAGAATCAGAAGCAAAGAAAAAAATGTGTTCAGGTGACACCAAGAAATAACAGGGAAGGTAGATACACCTATCGCCACCATTATAGATGTAGTGGTTGAAATTTGCTGGTGAGAAACATCTGTAGCTATTTCAATCCCTAAATATTTCTGGTTGTTTTTAATCCCGAAATTTTCAAGCACTTTTCTTATAGTGCACTTACCAATGCGTGATGTAATTTAGTTCAAATAAATTCCACTATGTATGCTGCAATTTCTTTCTTGTAAAACCTGGTCAATAAAAATTTTATTCTCATCTAGGTTCATTTTATTGGCTATTGCAATGCTGCTTGAGAACTGTTCTACCTGTTTGTGGGTGCACGTGATGAGAAAAAATATTGACCAGCTTTTCCGCCTATAATCAAGACTCTACAGGTGTTTAATCGGTCACATAAATGTGGTTTTGCTGTTGTTATGCTTAGATACAAAATGTCCCCTCTAGCCTGTAATCCCAGCACTCGGGAGGCAGAGACAGGAGGATTGCTGGGTTCACAGCGGCTTGCCTGGGCACCATAGTGAGCTCAGGGCCAGCCTGAACTACAAAGCAAGACCCTGTCTCAAAAAGAAAAAAAAAAAATGTCTGCTCTGTTCGTGGTGGGGCTTTTTGACGTGACCAGGTTGTGGGGGAACCGCAGTCACCAGTGATCCATGGACGAGTTCAGAGCTGGACGTGCTGTTAGGAGGCGGAGCCTGGCTCAGGGTGGTCACTGGGGACCGGAACCGGAAGCGTGTGTATTTTGTCCCCAGCTCCTTCACTCTTGCTGTGTGCTTCCAGCCTGAGATGAGCTGAGCAGCTTTCTTCCACCGTGGTATTTCTGCCTTGGAGCCAGCCGACCATTGACTAAATCCTTTAAAGTCATTAGCCCAATAAACTTCTCATCTTTTAAATTGTGGATGTCAGGTGTTTTGTCCCAGTGACGGGAACCTGAAAATGCACTCCCATCTTCTCAGAGAGACATCGGACCCTTTGAAATAGAAATGCAGGGCTGAGGATTTAGCCCAAGTGATGCCACACCCCCACCTGCTTGGGAAGCACGAGTCCGATTCCTCAGGACAAAATAGAAATGCAGGGCAGTGTCTCTCTTGTCCTTGCTTCTTTGGGATCTGACTGTTCATCCCTTTCTTGTTAGAAGTTCATTTTGCGGCATCTACTGCTTCCTTACCGTTCATGAACATCCTCTGCGCCAGCTTGCTTTGGAGTGTTTCACTCTGACGAGAGGGCGTCCTGTCCAGGCTGAACAGCTCACCAGCAGCAGTGCACCTGAACGACGACCCTGCCTGCCCCTCCCGCGCCTTGGTAGGAAAGGATCAATCCCACATATAAAAGCAGGCACAGATAAATTGCTAAGCACTGTAGTACAATGATGGCATACATCTCCGAAATGAGAATCTTGAAAATCAATAAGAATTGAAATTGAAAAAGGAAGAATTGTAGCTGTCAAAATGCAGGATGTCTGCAAGATATTCAAGCCAAGGTCCATTCTGGCTTCTCTGACGTCCAGGAGCATCATCTGTTAGAAAGAGTTGTCTCTAGAGTGACCTTTGTTATGTCTCTTTGAAACACATCAACTCTCGGCTCAGGGACCGGATTCTCTTCCCAAATCCTGACTGACCTTACGGGTCATGACAAGCTCCAGGGCTAGGGGACCTTTCCTCCAGCCAGAGGAGCACGGTGTCTGGGTAGAGTCAGTCCAGCAGGGGCTAGAAGAACTTTCCTGGGGAGGATTTTATAATTTATGCTCATGTTTTTTTGAGAGTTGAAATCCTGGAACTTGAAGTAACTAAGAGCATCACAGTCATAATGGTCAGGACTAATGGAGCATTTCGTGTGGCTGAGCAGAACAGCTAACTTACCTTTTAATAAGGGGAGGACTGGTAGTAATTACTGATAATAGACCATGGGTTTCCTTAGTGAATGCTTGGTGGGCGCTGCGCATTGTCATATAAACTCCATAATACTCCTCTGAAGGGAGGGTGAATAATTTTCCCAGAGGGGCATAGCTAGTGAGGGGTAGAATGGGAAAGAGTGTCTACTTTTCTGGTTCTAGAAGCTTCTTCCTTTCCTCCCTTCAGTTGTATTTCATCCCCATGTGCTCTAGAATTTTTAGCAGTGGATTCGGCATCTGTTGATTCCTTGGTCACTTATCCTGCTCCCTGCAGATTTCTCTCCAATGATAGCCAGTCTTTGCTCCTATCTCAGTCTACCCCCAACTTTAACTTCTTGGACATATTTCTTTTGTCATAAGTCACAGCAAAGGCATTTAGAAACCCATTAAGAATTTAATCACACTGCGCTTCAGTGTGGTCAGTAATTTCTTTTCCCAACAAATGGCCAGTAACAAAGTAAGCACCGAACGTGCAGCACAGAAAGCGTTAAATCTCACACTCACGCAGCCTCAAAGGCTCCTGGGAGTCTGGGTAGCATCAGCGTGTAGGAGCAAAAGGGTTCTTCACTCTCCTGCAGGACTGGAGTCTCTGCCGCCTCAGTTTTGAGATGAAATTCAAAACAGTCTCCATGGTCGCGTAACATAGCTCCTTTATCATGTGTCTTTTTCTCCTACTTATTTCTTTTTTAAAAGACCATGTCCAAGCCATGTGCTTTGGCAGCTTGACGATCTACCTAAAAAGCAGATTTGTTCAAGAGAACGATTTTGCCTTTGAAAGGTAAATCAAGTAGAATAATTCACAGACTAATACCGCAGATTCCTCTAGCAAACTGTGTTCTGAAAACTCACATATTAACTTCGACTTGAGACACAGGGACTGGAGTCCTTGTGTATACATTCTTCATGAGCTCAGTGTTTTCCTCTTATATTCGAAGTTTCCTATGTAATCTCTGAAAGTGCATCTGGAACTTTTATGCGTATCACTGTGTCACCAGGGAATGAAATTAAAATGCAGCTCTGGCTCCCGGGGCCCAGGACGGCCCTCAGACTCTGCATTTTTCCCGAGAGAGGTCGGTGCCATCAAGCAGAGCTGCACATTGAGAAGCGAAGCTGTGGTGCATTTGGATTTCACTTCCATGAAGAATATATAGGGAACATTATTTATGGACTAGATCTTACTTCAATGAGATTCTTTAAAGATTAAACTGCTTTCTTTGTTGATTTTCCTTCCCAGGATATAGTTGAACTAGTTACACAGACTTACAATCCTCAGTTCTTCTGAAATGCAAAGTAGACTTGAAGTTGGCAATTGCTAATTTCAATTTCAAATATCTAACAAGTTTTGAAGTGGGTATCGGCTTGCCAGGCTTATGACTAACGAAGGCTCTGAGACGGAAGCCTTCGAGGCTGACACTGACCAGCAGACCCATGTGGATTAGTGTCTGATTTCTAAAGGAGCTTTTGAAGTAGAGAATCTAGAAATTAGAGCTCCGTTTGAAATCGTCTCTCCCCCTTGTCCCCTCCCACCCTTCCCACCCTCACTCTTGGCAGAAGCTTCTCTCAGCCTGCTATTACGGACACCAATGCCATGGTGACACTTGATATTTTAGCATCGTAAGCAGCGTATAACAGAAACACCACCCGATCGAGACACCACATTTTCACTATTCCCTGCTTTCTAGAGAGAATAGAAAGGCTGACCGAGAAGCAGCCTGGAAGTCCAGCCTAGCCTGTCCGTCACCGGCGAGCTACACGGACACAGACGTCACGGAGAAGACGCAGGAAGAAAGGGCCTTTGCCTCTGTGGCGCCCACCCAGGCCCGTGACCCCAGGCTCCCTGGGAGGCCCAGCCTGCCAGCCTGGCCTGGGGCCTCGCTGGCGTCCCTTCAAGTGGCAAGGTCCCTGCAGAACACAGGCCAGCGAGACCAAGGAGGCGGAAGGACACGGGGGGCGCCTGGGATTGAATCTCGGAACGAGAGGGGGCCATGAGTGGAAAAGGTCGTGAAATACGAATCACATCTGGAATTTACTAAGTGTTGTTTTCTGAGTTTGACAAAAATGTAATGCGATAATATTAGGGGAAACTCAACCGGATGAGGGAGCTGTCTTGGCAACGTTTCTATAAATCTAAAATCATTCCAAAATTAAACCTTGTTAGAAATGGTATAGAAGCCAGGGAGGGGAAGGGGGGGGGGATGGAAGGACTTACAGAAACTTATTACACAGACAATTTTTTCATCTATAAGATATTTGTTTATATGTGCTCTGCAGGAGTGTCTCTTTTGGTAGCGACCTACTGAGAAAGATAGAGTGATACAGAAAATCAGAGCCCGCCACGGGTTCACGGAGAAAAGCTGAGGGACACTTTGTGCCACGTGGAAGGTGACTTTTAAAACGAGGCCTTCGCCATGAGAGCGAGCCAGGAGCTCAGCTGACATTTAGCAAATTGCCTTGGAGGAAAAGGCTTCGTGGAGGAATTGTTGAAAAATCTGTCGAGTGACTAATCCCAGGTAGGATTCCAGTGGCGGGAACCGGGGCGATCCATTAGGCAGACAAGGCCGTCCATTTCCCGGGATTATCGACCCTGCTGCGCCCCGCAGGTGCCGCCTTCGCTGCCCCCCTGCCGGAATTGAGTTAAGTGGAAACATCACAATCAATAAAAGACACTCTATTTTCCATTTGCTCATTATTTTTTAAGGGCTTATTTTGTAACAGCTCAAGGAAGATTCAATTCAATATCAATTCACCTTCTGGGTGGGAAGAGGACTCCAGGTATCGATGTCAGTGCCTGATAAAGTTTGTGAAGAGGCTCAGTTTACTAACTTCTCACTGACGTGCGGCCTCAGCCATGGAGGGTGGAGGATAAGAAGGGATTTCATCGCTTCGTGACGCTGAAAACCCCATCAGTCCAGCAGCTGACTCAACAGCAGGTGTCCATTCAACACTCGTGATGGGACTTGGGCCCTGGAGGGCACTGCTCAGAGCCCTGACTCGCCGTGGCTTTCTCCAGTGTGGGCTCTTCTTTTTCCGTACTAACTTGATTGGCATCGGTGGTCTGCCGCCATGCATCCACATCCTTATCTGACAGTGGCATCAGTGACCCTGGTAAAGGCGGTTTGACTTTTATATTGACCTTACCGATTGCTTTGGAAGTTTGCTTTTTGAATTTGTGATGGTCCCAAGAAGCTGAGCGGGTAAGGCTGATGTGTTAGCCTGCACTTAGAATCATCTTTGCGAATTCTTTCTCTTTTCCTGCTCCTGCTTCAGGGGAAGCAGTGAGAGGAACCGGGCTGTGGCTTTGTGTATACAGTTGTCCTGGGGCGTGTGCAGCTGTTTCGTTCTAAAGCCCTGCAGACATTTATAGGCGCTCAAGTCCCTTATATAAGGCGGTGTGGTATTTGCACATGACCTATGCATATCCTCCCATAGACTTTAATCATTTTTGGTTAGTTATACCTAATACAGTGTCAGTTCTGTGCAAATAGTTTCTGTACTATGTGAACAGTTTAGAGAATATTAAGGAGAAAAAAATCTCTACACTTCAACATTTTTCTTTAATATTTTCAGTTTGCAATCAGTGAGTCTGTAGGTGCAGGGAGATGACTACACACTGTAAATATGCTGTTTTAAAGCTGGTCGTGTACGCATGCGTTCTCCTGCAATGTGACTTTGCTGCTCTGCCCATGAAAAGCTGGGGTCTGGTTCTCCTCTCCTTTGGCCCCTGATTTCTTTAGCCAGTGGGGTTTCAGCAAACATGATTCAAGGTGAGACTGGAAAAGCGTGTGGTTCTTGTGGCAATTCTTCTATTCCCAAAACCACTGTCCTCATCCGGGCAACCCCAGCCTGGCCTGGAGAGGATGAGAGGCCACAGGACGAAGGCCCTGGCTGTCTCCCCACCCGCCCAAGGTCTGAGATCACTAAGCTCCTTAGCCCAGCTGGCCCCAAACAGGTCGATTGACACGAGATCTATCAAACAAATTCAAAGAAGCGTGGAAAGTAATAAATGATTAAGTACCCTGTTTAATGTTACGTTTCGAAGTGGTTTGTTAGGTAGCAAAAGCCAACTCCAACAGTAGTCTTTGCTACAATGAGTTGCCGTTGAATTGTCTGTGTTTTCCCCATTCAGGTTATAGCTTTACCCTCTCAGATTTTAATTCACATTAGTGCCAAGATGAAATAACTTGCTCTCAGAGAATTTGCCTCTCTTTGTGAGCCAGAATTCATTGTTCCTCCTTGAGAATCCCACATTATTATTACATTTTACATGGGACACTTAAGCTATGTATCGCTGTACTTTTCTCATCCATGTATGTGTTTTTCATGTCTTAAACTCTAAAAGACAAGGTGTATACATTTTTGGTGTGTGCATGTTTGGGACCTAGCCCAGTTCCTTTAGTGTGGTAGACACTGCAATATTTATTGAAATGAAAGAAATATAAAAAAAAATTCTAGGATTTA
This sequence comes from Thryonomys swinderianus, assembly GCA_004025085.1. Classification (NCBI taxonomy): domain Eukaryota; kingdom Metazoa; phylum Chordata; class Mammalia; order Rodentia; family Thryonomyidae; genus Thryonomys; species Thryonomys swinderianus. The sequence continues at coordinate 10,573 of PVIC010005291.1, forward strand.
AAAAAATCTAGCCACATCTTTGTGCAGAGGCCTTTAATGCAATATATAATACTGAGTTTGGACCAACCTGAGACACAAGAGGAAAGGGCAGGTGGGAGCTACCGTAGCGATTTAATTACCAATAAAAGGTCAATTAGAGGCTGTGGTTCATCTCTGCAACGCCATGCTTCCCAGTTCTCCCTTCCAGAGATAAGCAGCTCACCGTCCAGTTGTTGGCAATGCCTCTTAGGACCCAGCGGAGTCTTTAAGAACAAGTTGCAGGGCTTCTCCTGAAGTAAGGGTGGCGCTACCTTCTCCAGGCCCACACTCCACCTGTCCTGGTGTTCGCGACTTTTCCTGGAACATCAGTATATTACAGGTCTGTCTCCCTCCCGGCAGCAAGATCATAATTCCTTTAGGCCAGGGCATGGCCTCTTAGTTATTTCTAGATTTCCTGCGGCTGGAAGAGTTCTGCAGTTGTAGAAACAGAGCTTGAACTCGGTGTTGGAAGTATAAGCCCTCGGAGGTACTTGGGGATCACCTTCCTCCCTTAGTTGGCATTAAAAACATGATTGTACATAGCAGTTTCTTTGTGGCCTGGGATAGTGTGTGGACAGAGGGATAATGAAACTGCACTGGACATGCTATGCCTGCTGCGTATGATCCTAACTGTAATAGGTACGTGCATATTGAGGAGCAGCCGGAAGCTACTGCCATAAGGAAGGGTGATTATCATAAGCATTTGCTGCTTCTGTGCTAATTTAACCATCCTCACGATTACAGTGTTTTTTAATGACTTAAAGATAATGTGAACATGACATGTTCTGAAAACCGAACAAGGATTCACTTGAATTTTTGTACTTCTTTTTCAGAAGCTTTCACAGGCAAATTGCCTTTGACGATGCTTCTGGAAAGAATGTCATTTTCAGACTCTCCCGCAGTATGCAGTTTTTCTGGGAAAGGCAGACCCTTGGTCTCCTCACCCGGCAGCCTCCCTCAGGCTCCGATCTGGGCCAGAGGCCAGAGGCGAGTGTGTCTGACAACTGCCAGGTGGTCTGGATTCAGATGCGGACGACCTTGTGAGTAAGGACTCCGACAGTCGCAAGGGACAGACGCTGCCCTGACCAGCTGGAGTCTAGGGCATTCTTTCTTCCTTCAGGAAGCCAGGAAATGCTGCCTAACTGGGCTCCTCCTTCAGGGACGTGCCAGAGCACCCCATGACTTGCCCCACCTCCTATGGACTGAAGGCTGAAAGCATCCCTTTCACCATAATGCCACAAGAGGTGGGGCCTTTGAGGGGTGATTTGGTCCAGAGTTTGAAGCCCCCGGGAATGAACGGTGTCCTTATAAAACAGGTCTGTAGGAGGAAGCCAGGGGCATCTACTTGCATCCTAAGAGACCGTCGCGCTTGCTTTTTGGACTCTTTTGGCGCAGAAGATGTCTTTTCTTCTGGTTCAGTCCTCGGGCCCGCTGAACTTTAGCCACAGGCTCCACTGCAGCGTCGTGAGACCCCTGGGTAGCTGTGTGTCCACTCCTCAGGCAGAGGCCGGAGTGGTGGGAGGGGTCGGCAGCGGATGTGAGGGTACGGGGCAGCGGGGGTGGGGACGCCAGGACACGTGGACCTTCGACAGTACAACCTTGGCCTTTCTGACAAAAATAAAAACGATGGAATCCATCTCACCGGAGCCCTTTGCCTTAAGGGATCCTCCCCACAGGGTGGCCGGTAGTCACCTGACCAGAGCACGTGACGGTTCAGGGACACCAGCCTCAAAGCGGAACATCCAAGATGTTTATGGGCCGAGAAGCTCTTCTTCCCCCTTAGCCCTGTCCCTTCACGCTGACCTAAACTCCAGCCCATTCGAGCTGTGTCTTCTGAGACGGTCTAACTGAGTTGCCCAGGCTGGGCTCAGTCTTGGCATCCTCCTTCCTCGGCGTCTCCGAGTGCGGGATGACGGCGGGCACGCACACCTGCCCACACTGCGGAACCTGGGGCATACGGGCTGGCGAGTGGAGAGGGCACTGTGCACCAGGAAGAGGCCTGGACTCCCTTTGCCCTGAACCCCGAGGGCTCCCAGTGCCCTGGTTCTCCCGAGAATCGGCTGCAGGCGACACCGTCTTCGCCACCCAGTTCACCTTGGCTGATTGCGGGTTTTATCGCTCAAGAACCTTTGAGAGTCTGATTTTCTTGATATAAATTCACTAAGACCAAGTGTTTTCACACTATAAAAATAAAAGACTCAGAATTGCTACCCTTGGTAAAAGGACGGTTACTCTGAACTGTATGTCCACCCTTGTGTGTGTGTAATTGTGCAATAAGAAAAGGACGAACTTTGGAATCTAATTTTCCTGAGACCCACTCCCTGTCCCCAGGCCAGAGATACTTCATTCTGGACACTGCGGTGGCACTTACGGAATTGCCCGTGTTGTGTGTCTGTGCGGCTGACAGCATCGCCTTCAAAATATTTTGATATGCAACCTCTCTGCCCGCCTTTGGGTTGCCAGACAACACGCCAGCTGTCAGATGGAGGGCGCGGGAAGCGCTGGCATCGCCATTCCAGACACCTTCCCGGGAAGGGCCTATAAATAGCAGAACAGGATGAACCAGCCACAGAGGGGGAGCAGCAGGCGAGGCTCCTACCGGCTGGAGGAGTCGGTGAATTTCGATGTCTTTGCGATACCAAACGACAATGAGATTACAGAGGAGGAGGCTTTCGTGATGAGAGAGCCCAACATTTGAAGTAAATAATCACGAAGATGATACTTTTCATTAACATGCAGCTTTCCCCTTTGAAAGTGGCGTCAGAGAATAGAGCCTTGTTTTCTGAACAGCCTCTTCCCCTCTTATCTCTGTGAGGAGTCCCTCCTGCTGCCCCGTCTCAGAAAAACAAGGTGGTATCGACTGGGTTCGGCTGGGAGGCAGAGGGAGCGGAACCTATTGTTAACTTAAAATGTTACTATAGAAATACATTTTGCTCTAATTATCGGAAAAGGACACCACGGAGGCCTCCGTGGAAGGTCTTCAATCCTCCCCTGTTTTCCAGCTTGCCTGTTCCCTGCCCATTCCTGGCCACCCTCTCTGTCCTGACCTCCAAAGCCCTTCCCGAGCTCCGGCTCCTGGCCCAAAGGCTCTCGGAGCCCCTGCAGCAGGTACGGAAGGGAACAGTATGTCACGCTGGGCGGCATGAGTGGTGTCTCAGTCCTAATGTTTTTAACTGGATTTTGAACGATCTGAGAATCTAAAAGGCTTAGCTTCCAATGTGCCCACGAGGGTCCAGCCTATGTTTAGATCCATAACTGGATATCGTGCCTTATTCAAGAGCGACCTGCCTGGCACATTGAACCAGCAGGAAAGAGGGACTCCCGCAAACCTCAGGTTGGGAGCAAAACTCTGGGCACCTCCGACCTGGCGTCTGTCCTCCCACTGCCGGCCCCTGCTGTGTCCGCAGCGACCCTCTAGCCCCTGGGCTCTCTTCTTACGCCTCACGCTCAGTGGCAGATGTGACCCTCCCAGTCTGGCTACTGCACGGTGCCCCAGGCGGAGCATGGCAGGCCCCGGGTTTGGGTTTTTATTTACCCAGAATCTGTGGCTCTTTGTCCCTCTGCCTGACTGTTCTGCTACTAGCCAGTGGCCAAGCTCGGGATGCCCACCACAGATGCGCCTTTGTGAATATGTAACTCGGTAGTCTGGCCCAGCCGTTCTCTGGCGCTTTGCCTGCCTCCCGCCTTCTGGTCCTCTGGCCTTCATATTCTTTGGTTTGTGGCACCGCTGTTCCCTCTGCCGAGAAGACTTTTCCTGCCACAGGCCACATGTCCGATTCCTGCTCTTTATGTCACCTCTCTTCTCCTAAGGCTGACCACACCCGGCTACTCTCTTCTTACCCTCCACCGCGCGCCGCACCATCTAGGATTCTCTTGCTTATTCCCGGGGGAGGGAAGTCCCCTGCACAGTGACTTGTCTGTCTTCTGCCACCGAGAGGAGAGCGAGTCTAGAGTACGCTCCACCCCAGGCAGAGGAGCGCACGTGTGTGGAAGTGGGTCACAGGAAAAGAAGGTCCACCTTTCCCTCCATCCCAGGGCCCACGCCCTCCTCCTGTGGCTGCGCATGCTCTGACGCCTAACTGAGACTGAGATTGCTAATGTCAGAGACGCCAGGGTGGTCTGGGAAGACGTGGCCAGCAATCCGTGTCAGGCTGTGTTTCCTCACCTTGAGCTGGAGAGTGACACCAATTTCTAGGTAGCCACTCGTGACCGTCCCACGTGCACAAGTTGCCGGTGCCACCTCTACTCCAGTGTGGAGGTGCTAAGCCACGAGCGGTCTGCTGCAAGGACCCATGGGGTCTCTCTGTGTTCTGTTTGTTGTGTTCTCCAGCACAGGCAGCGAGGCCGGCCGAGTGATTTGCTTCCATTTCACAGGTCAGAGAAGCAGAGGTCAGAGGCTCAGCACAGAGCTGTTTAAAAGGAGACCAAGAAGCGAACAAGGTGCCAGCTGTGGATCTAACTTGACACGTTTCTCACCCTGCCTCTGCCTCTCTCCTGGACTCTCACATTTTTACCAGCTGCTTCCCTAACTCGTGTGGTTCACCTGAGTGCCATGTCCATGGCCAGCGGCAGGGGGCGCCATAGCAGCCAACCCAGGAAGGCTCCCCAGCGCTCCCTATGCAAACGCTCTTGTACAATATGCTAGGGCTGGGTCAGTGACGAGCTAGGTGAAAGTTTTAGATTTTGTTGGTAAAGAAGCAAGATCAAAAATATTTGTAGAAACTTAGATTATAAGAAATAAGACGAATGTCTATCAGTTTTCTTATAGAATTTGAAAATATAATACTTTCTTTTCCCTTCCAGGTATAGGAAACATGCAAGCCCAGAACACATGGATCCTTTATGGGCCTGGGGCCCAGTAACTAGAGACTCCTAATGACCCATAATCAGAACATGTAGTGTGCGTGGGGGATCTCTGCAGTTGTAGGTCACCTAGATCAGCGGTTTATCGTCACAGACCGCCACCTGACCCATCTTTTTTTTTTTTAATTGAATTCTTTATCGGTACAATTTATGTTCATCTCACAATCACACATAACATTGGGGAATTTGTACCAATATATGACACAAGTTAATTCTCACTTTTACCCAAATCCCTACCCACCCACACCTCCCCACCCCCTATATACACGCTCTTCTATTTTCTTTCAGAATCATATTTATTCCTTCCCCTCATTACATTCCCACACCAAATTTCCTTTGGAAATTTCCCATTCTACAAAAACTGTCATACTTTCTAGAGCTCATTTGCATCTACAGGTGCTCATATCAAAGAGAAGATCTGGTATTGGCCCCCCTGGCCCATCTTTTTTTTTTTTTTTTTGAGACACGGTCTTGCTTTGTAGTTCTGGCTGGCCCTGAGCTCACTATGGAGCCCAGACAAGCCTCGAACTCAGCAATCCTCCTGTTTCTGCCTCCTGAGTGCTGGGATGATAGGCGTGAGCCACCATGCCTGGCCCCCTGACCCATCTTTTTTTAATTTTTATTTTTAATTTTTTTTTTTTTGAGACAGGGTCTCGCTTTGTAGTTCAGGCTGGCCCTGTGCTCACTATGTAGCCCAGGCAAGCCGCCGCGAACTCAGCAATCCTCCTGTCTCTGCCTCCCGAGTGCTGGGATGACAGGCGTGAGCCACCACGCCCAGCATTGTGGTATGTGGTATTGATGGCTGGTGGGCATGAGTCTCCATGCCCAGCATTATATGTGGTTTCTGGGGATCGAACTCAGGACCTTGCGCTTGCCAGGCAGGCGCCGGAACCACTGAGCTAATCCTCTGGCCCCCCCTGACCCATCTTAACTGTTACGGTCTGGCTAGACCAAATGGATGCAAGTCAAATGCTGGAAAAGGCTTTCGTTGGGAGAAACCCTTGTTAAGAGTGGTTTCACGGTGGACTGTCCCGGGAGGTGTCTGGCGTGGCGCCTGTGCTGGCCGGAAGTTGGGAGGGGTGCTGCACTGATGCGTAGGAAACCAGAGACCACCTCCGTGTCTCCGAAAGAGGAAGCCCACCGTCCCGTTGCTGGACAAGTCCACACACTGGGACGGGTGCCTTGCTTTGTACTCTGTCCACATTTACCGAGCGCCTCTCGAGTCCACTTTGCCAGAGTCTCTGCCTGCTTTAGCAGGAAGTTTCTGAAAGGAGAGCAGCACAACTGTTCTCTCTGAATTCCGACAGGCTTCCTTTGTGGTCAAGCAGTCAGAACGGAGAGGCATCCAACTAGCAGCTATTGCGTCTCTGTGTAGACAATTTTCACATCTGTTCTTCAAAAGGTGAGGAGTTAATGTGAGGAGAATCATGCTGCCCACCTGTGGTGGGAAAATGGCTCCCACCCGTCACATTCCCGGGCAGGCAGCTCACGCCCCCAGCAGGCCGATTCCACTCAGAAGGGGCCGCTGAGCCTCGCATGACGCCCACTTTGTTTTGACCTCTTTGGATTAAAAACGTATTGCTAGTTTAGCGGGCCATCTCTGCTAGCATGAGCAGCTAATGTGAAAAATCAAAACTGACAGCACATTTAAATCAAACCCCTAACCCAAATTGGGTGTCAGTACGTCTCATGGAACAATTTAAATCCCCAGATGAAAACGCAGAGGGGCATTTCTGCGCTCACTGCAGGGCATTACTGATGGTGGAACTTTATGGCCACTGGGAGCCAGTGCTGGGGAGACCAGGAGGCTGCCAGGAGGAAAACGAGTCACTGAGCGGTCAGGAAGAAGCCACAAAACATACAGACATGATTTCTGAATGTGCTCCTCGCACGCTTGCAGCTGCTGTAAGATTTTCCATCTCGAACTCTATCACCAGGGAATCAGCATTTTCTCCTTTTATGACAGAATAACCACACATAGTCAGTAAGTGTTTTGTGACTCTCCGCTAGACTCTTCGTCGAAGAAGGGAAAAATAATATGCACGAAAAAGTGGTCTGTTCAGCCACAGTGTTTACGATGCATTGTGAGACAGGGTGACTTTGACTCAATCCCTCATGGGCTGCGATTTACAAGTGTGTAAGATAGAAAAGGAATTTCTGTTTTCCAAATCACAACTATTTCTCTGTGTTATGCGAGGGGATAGAAATAAGGTATGGGGCTAAATCAGAACTTATCCTGATAAAGATTAAAGAAAATCTTGCATGTCTGCCATTTCTGCTCAAAATCACTATCTGAACCACAATATCAATGCTTTGCAGACAGAAGCCCTGTCTGGGCATTAGAAGAATCTCTTTGTTTTTGTGACCATATTAACTTTATCATCAGGAATTCGGTGGTTAAGATGCCAAGAGAAAGACACACAACCTCACCTTAGAGCAATCTTTCTTTGGAAAGTGGGATTGGGAGTGTGAAAAAAAAAAAAGTTGGCCGTCCTCTTCCTGAGGGATCCCAGCCTCAGACACATCCAGCTCAGTGGCTTCGGCTGCCTCCTGGAAAAGTGTGTGATCTGAGACCAAACTCGGTCTTCCTACTGTTGGGACATTATTAATGACTATAAAGGATCCCACCGCTTCTCCGTTTCCAGTATAGTTTTAGCACCCGAGGCCAGTGGACTGACATGATTGCAGTAAAATGGCCAGTGACCTATTTTTTACCTTTTGATATAGGCGAGGTCTCTTTAATGTGTGTTTCTAGCCCACCGGGTTGCTCCTTTGTGAGCCTCATTATGAAGCCTTGACCTTCAGAAAGGGAATTAAAGTACAGGCCCATTTCATGGTATTCGCCTTCGTTCTCGGGATGCTTTTTGATCTTCGAGAAGTATAAACGGTCTGAGGAGCGCTGGCTGCGTGGCCAGTGTGGTGGCCCAGCTCCCGGGGGGCTGCTCGGCTTTGCCTGGTGCTCGGCCATCGCAGAGCCTGCCATTGCACTGCGGAGGCTGCGCAGCGGAGCGGCCGTGCGCTCTCCCTCACCGCCCAGTGGGTGGCGCTGCTCCTCTCACCCCGCTGCTTGCCAACGCAGCCAGCACAAGTGTCAGTGCCAGGGCCTGGGAGGGCAGCAGGGCGTGCGAGGAGATGAATGCGTGTATGGAACACGGTGGTTCTGGCCGGCTGGGCAAGATTCAGCGGAGGAGAGAGACTCTGCCCTGGTTAGGAGAGGGTGCTGGCAACTGCGGGGACTGTTTGTTCCAGGAGACAAGGGCCTGTGCGCGATGCTGGGTGCACCCCAGGTGGCGTGGGCCTCAGGGGATCAGGTGTGGCGGTGAATTGAGAGGGAGGGTCCCGAGAGCCGCTGCCCGGCAGGGCCACAGGGGCTGGGTCCGCGCTGAGATGGCGCCTGTGTCTAGAGCTGGGCGTGTGGGCCCACGTGTGTGTGTGTGTGTGTGTGTGTGTGTGTGTGTGTGTGTGTGTGTGTGTGTGAAGGGAGGCTCAGAGGGGTACAGGCGCATCGGAGTCTGTCAGGCAGTGTTTTGGTAAACTGAGGCAGGAAAGGGGAGGGGCTACAGGACCAGATACCCGTGACTGTAGATGCCACCTGTGGGGCCGCCCAGATCCATGTGAGCTCCAGCTTTACCTGCTGGGAGGGAAACTTGATTGTACTGACTTTAGGGGGTGGATTTGGAGCCAGAGAGAATTTGGCCAAGATGTTTATATTTTACTTTAGGAGACCAGGCCGTGGCAGCTCCCATTCTGACTTTCAGAAGGCTGGGGAATGCTCTAAAAAGAAGCATTGGCTGTGGTACTTTCTCCCTCGCCCCAAACACATAGGCTCTGCGGCTGAACCCCCAGTGGCAACGGATCATCTAGTAACTCAGACGCGCTACTGACCTTGAATTTCAGAGCTGTCCAGCGACGCCCCAGGAGGCAGCAGCTAGGCAGAGACATTGCCAAGGCCAGAATCGCTTCTGCAGAATAAAGCTGTGTTTTGAATTCAGTTTTGTGGGCCAGTAATGTGTGTGTGTTTTAAAGGTGAAATTCACAGAACAGAAAATGAACCATTTTGAAGTATGCGAGCAGTGACCTTTGGTTGTAATCAAGTGCCGTGTAACCGCCATCTTTATCTAGTTCTGAAACATTTTAGTCATTCTCAGATAACCCACTGGAATGGGGTTTGAAGGCCTGATGGTTCTGAAAACTGTCTTCTCACGAGGAGCAAATCTTTCTTTGTTTTGCTTTGTTATAGAAAGAAATCGTATATCACCCTTTAATTCAATTCGATTTCAAAATCTGTTGCTAAATGTACTGTGCTCCATGTGCCTACGCCCAGGCGGGAAGCCATGTGTGAGGATCCCGAAAGGGTGTGGACAGGCGCCTTTCCAAAGCCTCGGCAGCTCTGCCGGCCCCTCCCGGCGGGCCTGGGAATTACCGGGTCAGCAGCAGTCCACAGTCAGCTCCAGTCTGAAGTAACAGTCGGAGCCCCGACACTTACTGACGGTGTGACCTTGGGCCAGGTGGCTAAAATTTTTCTGGACCTCGGTTTTCTCATCTGTAAAACTGGAATACTGTCCGCATGGTAACGTTGCTGTGGAAATCAAATGTCTGGCACAGGGAGTGCTGAGTAAGTGGCAGCTTTTTGAAAAGGAGACAGGAACAGCAGAGAAGCAGACGTCTGCGACACGCCTTCTTCCCGCGTTTCAGACGCGGCTCTTCCGGCTTAAGCTCTGCCAGCGCAGTGGACAGCCGTGCATCCATGGCTGAGCACTGACCGGCAGAGGTCATCTCTCTGTTTGATGCGAGATCCCACTTGGTATCGAGTGATGCCACCATGTGCAGTTAAGGCAGGGAAACCAGAGCAATGGGCCTGGGGGACTCAGAAGGGTTGTGTGCTCCGAACACAACTGGCTCTGCAGACCCGAGGCTTTAGAGTTGGGCCCTCTGCGCGTGCAAATGCCACCAGTCTGACACGTGTGGCCCTTGTGGGGGAAAATGCTCCCACCGTGCAACTGACACGTATCCCTGTGACCTGCCGCTAGCGGGCCAGTTTTGTGGGGTCCCGACGTCTTGTTTCATCTGCTCTGACCCAGGCTGGAGTAGAATCTGGAAGCCCGCGGGCGTGGCCAGGTGACCGTCCAGTCTCACCACCTGTAATTTGTGCAGGAAATGGGTGTATGTCCATGCGTTAGATGCTGTGTGTTGTAATGACGCCTTTAAGGAAGACTTTCATGCGTGTCCAGTCTAGAGTGGCTGTTCCCTGATGTCCTGTCCTGTCCTGTCCTCTCAGATGTCCAGATGTCCCATACCCCGGAAAAGTATTCCCCAGCCAGCAAGAAATGCTCCACAGAATATAACTCTGGAAGAGTTCTCATTCTTTCAGCGTTTAAAACCTCTGGCTCATGGAAAAGGAAAGCAAAGAAACAGCCTAACAATGTTTCCCATGCTTATTTAAATGTTAATTTTTTTTTTTTTTTGGACCGTTTAACACTTTTTGACATCTCCTGGAGCCTGTGTTCTCTGTGGGTCTAGAGGAAGTCTGTCATCAAAAGATGTAGCGTTTCTGGACCAAGATTCATAAATAAAACTCTTAAAAAGCTGCATGTCAGATGCAGATCTTTGTAGAGCCTTCAGTGGCTCTGGGATCTGGCACAGGCGTTTCTTTTTTTAAACTTTGTAGAAGAAGATCCGCAAGTGGGGTCTTTTCTTAGCCAGAGAGATGAATAGGTGGGACGAGCTGGGAGGCCGCTCACAGCCGCTGTCAGACCGCGGGGTGGCGGCTCGTCCGCCGACCCAGGGCGGCCGCAGGAGGCGCTTCCGGTCAGATCCTCAGAGGGGCAGCGAGCTAACCTCTCAGAGGGGCTTTCACAGTAGGGTCCACGCTCCTGGGAGGATCAAACGGCTCTGCTGAGCTGGCGGGAGGCGGAGCTCAGGAAGAAGCGCCTGTGACCCGGAAGGGAACTTGGTTGGTTCCCTTATCTGTCTGTCCCGCCCTCTTTGCGTTCTTGGGTTGGAAATGTTGACTAGTCACAGGCTATGGTCCTGGGTCCTGCTTTCTTCCCCCCTGTCCCTTACTGCAGTAGTGACCTCATGTAGCCTCATGCCATTAAATACCCCTTACATGCTAAGGGTAAGAATATTTATTTTTCTAGCCTGCTTGTCCTCTC